>BHFT01014049.1:3089-49751 GCA_004320025.1 Laticauda laticaudata
TTTTTTTTTTTTTTTTCATTCTCTCTTTTTACCCCCAAGGTGCTTTTCTTCAAGAGGCAACTGGACTTTCTGGTTTTTCTTTGAAGACATTTTCACCTCTCATCGAAGAAGCTTCTTCAGCTCTGTCTGGATGGTGGCGAATGGAAGGATTTAATCCCTTAAAAATCCATGGGTGTGTTTTTCTATCTGGCAAACTAATACAGCAGGTTTTTAGCCCTCATGCCCATTTTTTCCCAAAGTCAAAACCTCTATGTAACATATAAGATATTCCCCTATGTTAATTAAAGGTTACTTGCTTTCAAATTCCACGGAGAAATGGCTTCTCTTAACTGGCCTGATGTCATTTTTTCTGTACTTGTAAAGGCCTGGGAGATTTCATTACTGGATGTATTCACAGCAAACTCACACCATGGTCAACTAAGCATATATTGTAAATGCTGCTCATGGGATTAGTTTATGATGTGTACGTCATGTGAATATGCCTTTGAACTAAGTAAATAATGTTAGGCATGTGATTGTGAATGTGAATGCTGTTATATCTTTTTTAAAATCTGACATTTTCTTTCTGGATTATTCAAAGCAAAATTGCTTGCTTTCTGTCTCTCTTCTGTCTCAGTTGGTCTGTCTGTCTGACTGTCTGCCTATCTATCTATCTATCTATCTATCTATCTATCTATCTATCTATCTATCTATCATCTATCTATCTATCTATCATGAAAAACCATTGTGTCAGGACATAAGCTTAGTTTTTTTTTAAACAAACTTTATTGATTATACAACTAAAATGTCAAACAAACACATACACAACACACAGAAAGGAAAAGAAAAAGAAAAAAAATGATTAAAAAAAATATTATACTAGCCAATAACCTGGCGTTGCCCAGGTATTTATTTATCCCAATCCTATATTAGACAGCAAAACCCTGTAATCGGGACTCACACTGTTGTACTGTTTCTGGTGCAGCATCACAAGTCTTCTATTCCTCTCTTTGGGAGTTTCTTGTCTATGCTGGCGTTTCATTTTTTTATTGCACTTGGCCAATCATCTGACGTTTCCTTGGAGAGCTGAGAGGGAGCCCCCTTGTGGAGTACTGGAGTACTGTGAAGCCACTATCATGGCAAGTCTACTGTGCTGTACAGTAGAAGCCATTTTAAGGCACACACACCCTCAAGGGGTGTTAGGGGTGTCTTATCCCACAGTATTTGTTTCCAGAAGGTAAGTCATCTTCAACCATGTTTGGCTGAAATAGCTTGAGGCATTCCAGAGTTATGCTGGAACATACACAGAGAGAGAGAGACAGACAGACAGACAGACAGACAGACAGACAGACAGACAGACAGACAGACAGATTTTACTGTCTATGCATGGCAGAATGAGCTTTAGCTTTTCTCTGATCACTTCTGAAGGTCATGAGCTTATCAAAGCATAGAGAGATGCAGTCATTTTTTTGGTCGTAACTATCATATTTGGGGTCTATGGAGAATACATTTACTTGTACTTCATGAAGATAGTTGCAACTTGTGCACACCACAAGTATGAGGCAATTGTAATTATTGCATTTCTGGTATTGGAAGTCAATTCTCACCAGACACCATCTAACAACAGACCCAGATGAGCTTTTTACCATTGGTAAGAACACACTTGGAATACTGCATCCAGTTTTGGTCACCATGTTATAAAAAAAGAAGTTGAGACTCTAGAAAGAGAGCAAAGAAGAGCAACAAAGAGGATTAGAGGACTGGAGATTAAAACATACAAAGAATGGTTGCGGGAACTGGGAATGTTTGGTTTAATGAAGAAGAATGACGAGGGGGGACATCATAGCAATGTTCCAATATCTCAGGGGGTGCCCCAAAGAAGAAGGAGTCAAGCTATTCTCCAAAGCACCTGAAGGCAAGACAAGAAGCAATGGGTGGAAACTAATCAAAGAAAGAAGCAACCTAAACAGTGGTGGGATTTAAAAAAAAAAAAATATTACCAGTTCTGTGGGCGTGACTTGGTGGGCATGGCATGGCTTGGTGGGAATGGCAGGGGAAGGATACTGTAAAATCCCCATTCCCTCCCCACCCCACTAATCTGCTTCCCAGCTCCGTTCTCCTGTGCAGGGCAACCAAAAGAGACCCAGCCAATCAGCTGGGATTCAATGGGAGGCAGAGAATAGATGGGGTTGGCGGAGCCAGTCAGAGGTGGCATTAGGTGGTTCTCCAAACTACTCAAAATTTCTGCTGCTGGTTTTCCAGAACCAGTCCAGACCTGCTGAATACCACCACTTAACCTAGAACTAAGGAGAAATTTCCTGATGGTGAGAACAATAAACCAGGGGAATTATTTGCCTTCAAGTTCAGAAGTTGTGGGTGCTCTCAGCACTGAAAGTTTTGAAGAAGAGATTGGTCAACCATTTGTCTGAAGTGATGTAGGGGGTTAAACTAAAAAAACTAGAAGACCTCCAAGGTCCCTTCCAACTCTGTTAATCTATTATTTTGCTAAAGACGAGGTGGAAACCTGGGAGCTGAGCAAGCCAAATCTGCATTCAATCTTGGCTGGAACTGAATGATGCAGCCTAACTGTCATTGACTTCTACTGCAGAATATGTTCACCTCAAGGCCTCAGCGTTAACTGTGGTTGGTTGATTAGACTGTCGTTGCTCGGTTTCATAGAGAGTTATGACAGGGGAAAGGTATTTTATTTACCCAGGCCTCGATGAAATCACCCAACAAGGTCAAACACATGTGTATCTTCATCTTACTGGAGACAGTAAATTTCCATTGCTTGCTAGAAAGTCCTTACACAGATTTCAAAAGATCGAGAGGGTTATACACTGATACATATTTGCAAGCTTGACAGGCTGGAAGGGTGGGGATGTGAAGAGTTTCTTTGCTTCCTCATGCCTAGATTATCCCATTTCTCCCTAATATTCTCCAAAAGTGAGGTCTGGGCTTGAGTAGGACGTTGAAGTAGAAGGCCTCCAAGTCCTAAAAGTGCAATTTACGACCTGCTGAGCTTCCCAGATAGCTGAGCAGCGCTGTGTGCAAGTGCACAGCAGTTGAAAAAGCACTTTTTCCTGCTTTTTTAACTGCAGCTGTGTCGCATAAAGCAGGAAATAAAGCCCAGGTAAGCCCAGGTGGACGGGCGGGCCAAAACAGCAGCAGACATAGAACTGGTTCTATGTATGCTCTCTGTTTGCTGCTTTTCATCGCAATCGGTTCTACAGAAGTGGACAGAACCGGTAGAATCCCACCCTTGAACATAGGTAACCCAATTACCAAACTATCCCCTTTCTCGGGATTTTTACAATAAAGGTACGCCTTGACTTCCAACCATTCATTTAGTGACATGACAGTGGCACTGAAACAAGTTTTTGCTCTTGCAACCTTTACAGCAATCCCAAAGTCACATGTGTCAGCCTTGGGAAGCCATATTTTATTGGGATGCTTTGAGGCTGCCACATTTAGTATCTGGGAATTTGGGAGGGGGGATTTCATAGTGAGGTAGAAGATGAGATTCAACAACATTCTTTCTCAGAGAGTCAAGGACATGTTGCCCTGTACTTGGAGAGGAGTGTCTGGGGGCATGTCCCCAGCTGGAACGAAGATCTGGTTGGGCCATGTGATGGACTGGTGGGTGCAGGGAATGGATCTTGGATTTCTCTTTTGGAAAGAGAAAACCCAGAACTTTCAGATTCAGTTTTCCCAGATATGCCAACTCTAATAAAATGGAACTTTGAGGAAATGCTTGTCTTGGAGTTTATTGATTTGGAGTTGGTTAGCTGGAATACTGACATCGTGATTTAAATTCAGGTGTTGGCAACTGGCAGGTATTTATGACTGTTTCAACATCCCAGGGTCATATTATCACCGCCTATACCTTGGTGGGCATGGCAGGGGAAGGATACTGTAAAATCTCCAGTTAGAGGTGGGACTTGCCGGTTCTCTGAACTATTCATAATTTCCACTACCGGTTCTCCAGACCTGGTCAGAACCTGCTGAATACCACCTCTGGTGAGAACAATAAACCAGTGGAACAGTTTGCCTCCAGAAGTTGTGGATGGTCCATCACAGGAGGTTTTTAAGAAGAGATTTGGACAGACATGTGTCCAGAATGGCTGTGATGACCCAGAGTGTAACACAAATGTAACAAAATCCAAAATGGAAATAAATGTCCTTTAATGCCTCCAATTTGGCCCCACTGTTCAATAATACTCAGTTGGGGATAAAACATACTCAAAAATAGTCTTCCAATGAAAGCAATACAGTCTGCATTTAATGTGCAGTTAGAGGTGAAATAAAAAAGCAAACAAACCACAATGAAATTTCCACAACAGAACAGGAGAGGTATTTACCAAATTCAAGGAGATAACAAGGCACAGTCTGTGGGAAGGACGCCAACCAAGATAACTTCAGACCAAAATAAAACATGCTTTGTTTCCAGCGTTTGCTAGTATGCAGGTCCAAACTCTTATTCAGTTGTCACACCTGCAGCCCATGAAGAGGATCAAGGCCCTCTCCTTCCGAGGAGACCATGTCTTTCCCTTATCGTCTCTCCCTGCATGCCCTAGGATGGATAAGGGATGGGCCTGGGTCCTCCTCTGACTGCTCAGCTGGCCTTTGCCCTTCCCCAGCCTCCTCCACAACCTCCAGAGCCACACTTCCACTCCCTCTCAGTTGTTCCTCCTCTCCCTCAGAGTCAGTCTCTACCAGGGGCATGACAATGGCATAAGGTCTCCTGCTCAAGCAATAGGTTGGACTAGAAGATCACCAAGGTCCCTTCCAACTCTGTCATTCTGTGTTCAATGTTATAACACAACCTGGGATCTCTCGAGCCATGGACTCCCAACAATTATGCTTCTCAGTATTTCTCTGGATAAAATGTATTTAAAAGAGTTTTCATTGCTAGTTTCAATATTCTCTTATTTTTAGAGAAAGGAGACTAATGTTTGTAGAACTGGTCTTTTTTAAAAAAAAATGTGTTTGAAAATGCTTTTTAAAATCCTTTTGCATGTTGTGATCTGTTTACATGAATATTTAACAGAACATCACTTGAAGATTAATGCCTGTGATTCTTATTTTTTAATTTTGTTAAGCAAAGATGCTAGAGGGTAGCATTTTGTCTCCTGTACGTTAGAAAACAGAGCAAAAGAGTGATATAGATTTGAGTTAAAATTGATCAACCCCCCCCCTTTTTTTTTTGTCCCCTTCCTCTCCTAAAAAGACATCTATTCCTGGGTCCTAACCGAGCTCTGATTAAATATTCCACCCCATAATTTATGCAAAAGCAAGTCCCAACAGGACTCGGGAGCTCTGTAAAATCTGTTGTGAAATAATTATCCTGAATGACATTGTCACAAGGATGTTGTCAATAATAAATTACACAAAATCAGTTGGAAATAAACCCTGAAAATTACACCATATTCCTGAAACCCTTAAAAGAATTACAAGTAAACAAATTTAATCAGTTTGATGTTATGCGTCCTACTCAACCTCTTATTATCTGATCATCTTGGTTTTAAAGTACTTTGGGGAATAAAACCATGATGAGCTGCAAGTTAGAGCTGAAGAAGTTTGCCTGCCAGTTTGTCAGCTCTCTGATCATCCTTAATTTTCTTGACTTGAAAACCATTTGCATTCTTGCCTTGTCTGAATGTCTTTGCTGACACCCACCAATACCTGTTTGTTCTGCAACTGTCCTTTTTTCTAACAAAGCTTAGAAACTCTGAAACCATCACTTTTCAAAATGTCTGGACTGCTTTACTGTTAAAAATGCTGGACACATGTCCCATGATATATTTGGTCAATTTTTACTATTTTTGCTGTCTGTTAACACGAGGCCTTTCTTGTTTACTGATAGATAGGATTAAAAACGTGTCAGAGTTTTTGAAGCACATCTGACCCACATACAATAAATAATTCTGCAGGATTCATCTATATAAGAAACTTCTTTTATATACAATACAGCAGAAGCCATTCCCTGCTAAATATTAAGGCTAGGTCCCACTGGCTGACGGATGCAAAACGTATGCCTAAAGGACACAGTGGACGAGCAAAATTTTGGGGGTGGCTCCATCCGTTGTCATCTGCTCCAAGAAGTGGTGAAAATTTGCATAAACAGAACGGAAAAGAACGGAAAAGAACGGAAAAGAATGGACAGGGGTAGAACGTAGCGGGGATGTTAAACGGATGTTCATAGGAAGCCTAGGGGATGAAAGTGGATGGAAGCAGATGACATCTCCGAAGGGGTTCAGGGGGAGAATTTCAAAATGGACGCATAGCGGAAGGGGCTGATGCGTAGCGGATGATGCGGATGCATCACGGATGCCTATAGGAAGCAAAGCGGATGCCGCATGGATGTATATCGGATGCAAAGCGTTCACTGCACATGCGGGGAGTATGAATTCATTTTCCAGCTCCAATATAAAGCATGCAACACGCACGCAGTCAGCATTCAGAGGAAGACGTGCTGCCACATATATCTTCAAGGAACACCATGGTTCATCAGTCAGTCAAGAAAGGGAAACCGTGCCTACTCGTTCCAGCACTGGCAAGAAGGACAGAACCAGCATCCCACCCCCTGGCACTATTCTGAACCTGCTGCTGCTGGTGCTGCTGGTGCTGCTGGTGCTGCTGCTGGTGGTGGTGGTGGTGGCTGCTGCTGCTGCTACTGCTAAACTTGCTACTGCTTTAATTTGCTTGCTGCTGCTGGTGCTGCTGCTGCTGCTGTGGTGACCAGCCCCAAGACCCTCAAAGCCCGCTGCTGAAAGCCCTGCTGCTCAAGCCCCTGAAGGCCCTGCTGCTTCAAGCCCCTGAAGGCCCTGCTGCTCAAGCTCCTGAAGGCCCTGCTGCTCAAGCCCCTGAAGGCCCAGCTGCTGAAGGCCCTGCCAGAGGGAGGAAGAGGCAAGGAAAGGAGAAGGAGGAGAGGAAACAGTACACCATTTCCAAGGACCATGAGGATTGAGGTGCTGGATGGCTGAGGGAGAACGAGTACCTCTAGAGAAAGGGCCACAGACTGTATCGGACACAAGAAGAAGCAGGCAGCTTGGAGAGACAAGGCAGAGAGCCTGGGCTACATTGCAGATGTATTCCTGGATGGTGGAAGCACATGCACACCTGGTATGGCAAGCTACACCTCCAAAAATCCGGGCAGGCCGCTGTCAAGCTCACTGATTGGAGATGTACATCATGGCCAAGTGCAGTTTCCTGGAGGGTAAGATCCACCACTGAAGAGCAGCCCCTCTGACACCCCTCTCCCTCAGACAGCCCACAGACAGCCAGTCCTCTTCCAGCAGAGCCAGGTACCCTGTCCAGGCAGGTGTCTTCAGAGGGCCCCACGGCAGAGACCCCCCGACAGGTGCACTCCCATGCCAGAGGACTTGAGGATCCCCTGTCACAAATGGAGGAAGAAGCAGCAGCCACCAGAACCAACCCACACCCACCACCCACACCACACCAAGCTCACAGGATGCATTGCAGAGAGGACAGACTGGAGGGCCAGAACCACAGTGGTCCTATTGGAGATCCGGGACACAATGAAGACCAGCACAGAACTTCTCTCTCAGCTGGTCCACTTGGACAGAGGATCCTCGGGCCACCACACCTTCATCACCTACGTGCAGCCACACCCTCACGGACCTGCCCGAGGCTCAGTACCAGATGATGAAGGAGAAGATACAAGCACTTCTTGCACAACCCTCAGGCCCAGCTGAAGCTGCTCCTACCCAGTCCAGGTCTGCTCCTCCACCCCAGGTGATGTCACAGCCCTTCCATGGCTTTCAACAGCCTCTCACCTACCAAGGTTTCGACTACCAGGATTTCCCACAGCAAAAACAGACCTTCCAGTCCAGGCCCAGGTTCATCGCACGCCCACAGACGCCACACCTCACCCAGCTGCAGACCAGACAGCCCCACTACACCCCTCTTTCCTCCACCCACAGCCAAGCTCGTCAATGGACAATCTGTCATCAGTATTGGGCCTCACATCCCAGATCCTTGAGGAAGGGCCTCTCAACCTCACGGGACTGAGTCAGCTCTCGGAGAGCTTCCTGAACACACTATCCCTGTTGTAATCTCGGGCAAGAACCCCAATGGTGCCTCAGACCAGCCATCAAGCCACAGCCACCTCCACAGTCCCTGCCCGCTTAACAGCTGAGACCATGGACATGACTCAGAGTGACTGAGAATAGTGCCAGAGACTGAATTGTTTACTTGTTCAGTTTATCTTTGCTTAAGACACTTACTTGGTTCATTTTGCTTATTTAATAAAATCATACAGTTTACTTCAGAAAGTTAATAAAGGTTATCTTTGCTTAACACACTTAATTCAGTTTACTTGGTTCATTTTGTTTATTTAAATAAAAGTCATAAAGGTTACCTAAGAAAGTTAATAAATAATATCTTTGCTGAAAGACACTTGGTCATTTTTTACCTTAGTGAAGTGTTGGTGAAAACATTTAACAAATGGATAAGCCTTTGCATGCTTGTGGATTGATAAGGATAGTTGTGGATAGATAAAACCTCCAGTGGCAAGCATAGTGGGACTGTATGGTCCACCATCCCAGCTGCCACACATATTGGACCTTTTTTTATCAATAACAATTTATTCATTTATCAATACATTTCCAAATAAACAAAAGCTCTTTATTAATGCCTTATTCATTGTAGGACCACTCAACATACATGGCACAATCTCATCAGTGTTATGCAAACAGTTCAGTTTCCATTAATCATCTATCATCCTGTCTTGCCACTCCACTGCTCCAGCTCTGTTGGGGCCTGGTACATCCACAGTGTCTATCAGGTTCATCTTGCCTCCATTCACCAGGCTCCATGTCCCCATTCCCATGTTGACGGGTCCCACAATCTGTTCTGCAACACTGGGGCGGTAGGGTGCGCATGAGATTGTGCAGGATGCAGCAAGCTTCCACGATGTCCTCACAGTCCCTGGGTGATTGCTGCATGGTGGTGAGAGTACCTGGACACTGTTGGCCAGGATGCCAAAGGGATTCTCCACCACCCGTCTTGCCCTGGACAGCCTGTAGTTGAAGATCCTCTCTTCACGGGTGAGGTATTTCTGAAGTGTAGGGCTTCATGAGGTAGGTTCTGAGGGAGAAGGCTTCTCACCAATGATGAAGTAGGCACATCTTGTGGAGTCATGGGTAAGGGTGGATCTGGAAAACCCATGATGAGGTTGTATTCCAGCCATCTTTGAGGTCACTTGTGTTGTATACCTGGCCATCTGAAGCTGACCCATTGCCTGGAGCATCGATGTACATGAACTTGTAGTCAGCATCAACCATGGCAAGAGGATGATACTGAAGAAGCCCTTGTAGTTGAAATAATTGGACCCTGAGTTGGCTGGAGCTTTGCAGGCCACATGCTTCCCATTCTATAGCTCCAACGTGTGTGGAAAGTTCCACCTCTGATACCACTCTTTTGCAAGTTTCCTCCAGCTGTTCAGTGGTGGGGCACTTGAGGAGCTCCTCACGTATTCTTTGATGATGGCCTGCACCACTTCTCTTACCACTTTGCTGATGCTGTTGTGTGGCACCCTCCACGCATACTGCATGTTTCTGTATGTGGTTTCCACAGGCCATGTAGCGAGAGTCAGTGCCACCTTCAGTCCAGGGTCCAGGGTTGGACAGAAGTTGTGCTAGGCTTGGTCAACCTGGGTCTCAGATGCTCTACAATTTTGTCAATCATGGCTGGTGGCATCCTCATGAAGTGATGGAATGCACGAGGGTCTTTCATTCCTCAGCTGCACCATCAACTTGGTCATAGAGTCCAAACTCCATTCTTCTCACGATCCATCCTCGGACCCAACACTCTTGGGACGTCTCCTTCTTCTCCTTCTGTATAAAAGGTGAAACAGTCTGAACAGGTTTGTGGTTCTGGTGATGAATGATCGCAGCTACCATAGGACTGTGTCATTGATCCATGGTGGAGAACTATGGAATGATGTGGAAGACCAGACCAAGGGTGAAGGGTCTGTACACCATGGCTGCTGACTGATAGTGAGACCAATGATTTCCTCCCCCTTTTTATAGGAAATATAGGTAGTCCGCGTGGTGTCCTTCCTACATACTCTAGACATACTGCAGACATCCTAAATATCCGAGATACAGCCCGAGACAAACATTTTGTCTGTTTTTAATCCTTTATATATGAGATGCATATGCTTACATTCCTTTCTTTTCCATGCTACTAACGCTGTGTAGACGTTCCATGTACCTTTTGTTTTCCTCCCTCTTTCCATTTTCAGCTGCCAGCGGATGTGAGTGAGGGGATTGGCCTTTAGGAATGCAGAGAGGATACAGTGGATGTTTAATGGATGATAACAGACATAGAACGTTGTTGCCCGTATATGCCACGGATGTACATCGTATGCAGCGGAAAGTTCATCAGCACATTCTTGCGCGGATGAATCTCAATGGACGGATGCTCCGGGGATAGAGCGTATGAAACACGTATGCAGTGAGTACACAACGGATGCAATAGCGTTCCAACGGATGGCAAGCTTTTTTTAATGTTTTACATCCTCTTTGCATCCATTAGTGCAGTGGGACAGGGGCTTTAAGAGTTGGGACATTCCTCTTGTTTTCCTTATAGTATACAGCAGAAGCCAGCATACAAAATTAGGAACACAAAAGCAATATACACTGAAGCAAGTCATTCCAGAGGAGAGTCATTTCAGAGGAGAGAGGAATTACAGAGGTGGAATTTTAGAGCAGGCCCAAACGAACTCTTATATACAGTCCAGGAAATCTAAGCCATGCCCAGACTCCAAACTATCACTTATGCCTTCATACAACAAATATTATGTTTCAGTTTCCAAACAGTCCCCATTGGCTGACCTGTTGCTATGTCTATTTCAGCCAATGGTGTGTTTCAAAATTGTCTACCAATGGTTCGGTAGGCATGGCTTAGTGGGAGTGTTTTGTGTGCATGGACACACTTGGTGTGCATGTGTGTGCCAAATGTGCACTTTGCGCAAGCACAGAAGCATTCCAACTCACCTCCTGCAAGCCTGCACTCTCCCAGTCACTTCAACAGCTGCCGCGCAGCACTTTGCTGGGCCACGCAAAGCAGCTGCACTTCCAAAGCAGGGAATAAAGGTGAGTATAGGAGCCCCAGCAGGCGGGTGGGCCTAACAGCAGAGCAGTAGAGAGAACCAGTTTGGTCTCTGCTGCTCATCGGCACGATCGGCTCGGCAGAACCGGGCAGAACTGGTAGAATACCACCACTGATTCCAGCTCATAATTACCTATAAACTGACAAAATGGAACTATGGGAACACTGAAATGTGAAACTATCAGGTGCAAGAAATCAAGAGCCAAATGGGTTCAAATGAATAGTTTTAATGCATGCTAAGATTTTCTCTAAGAATCTGAACTACTGACAATCAAAACAAATAGGTGGTAGATAAGAGTCAACGGAATTCAGGGAGATCTCTTGTGGGAAGGAAAGGACTCTAGACTGATAGCATGCTTGACTCCTCCTTCGGGAGCAGCCTGCTCATCTCCCACAAAGACACTATAAAACATGCAAGAGTGAAACAATAAAGCTTTAACTGTGTGACATGTGTTCCTTCCCAGTTGTTAGGCAAAATGGTAGGATTCAACTGTAGAAAATCCACTTTTCTCTCAGATGAGGCTCCTGCGTGGGATGTCCATGCATTTGCAAAAATGTAACATCTTTGAATATTCCTCTGCCATTCCTTGCTAAATATTAAGAGTTGGGACATTCCTCTTGCTTTCCTTATTTGCATTTATATGCTATGCCATAGTATTAAAGCCATAAAGGGAAACTCTATCTCTGAATTGACTGCAGCTCTATAAGGAAAGGTGACCACGGGGCTAATGCTTGTGTCATCAAGGTAATGGGGAAAAAAAGGTGTTGCCCTCAAGAGAACACATCGGCCTCTTAAGGGACATGATAAATAGCAGCAATAAAGTAAGAATATAACCCCGGAACCCTTTGACCCCCAATAGATTTTAACAAAGAAGCAAAAGCCAGATTAACATTCTCGCTCATGTGAATGACAAAATATTATTTTAATGGTAAAATGGAGGGCACCCAATTTCTATTGCAGTGTTCTAGGAAAGTTGCTCTATTATTCAACTTGGTTGGTTCCTTGTCCTGTGTTGACTGTCCCCAACTTCATTCCACATGTCCAAAGCCTCAATATATTCAAATATATTTGCTTAAGTACAGTATAGGTGGTACCAGGCTCAAGAGTAGTAACTGTGAGAGGGATCTTGGAGTCCTAGTGGACAATAACTTCAAAATGAGCCAGCAGTGTGCTGCAATTGCCAAAACAGCCAACAAAGTTCTCAGCTTTGCATTAACAGAGGGATGAAAATCAAGACCATGTGAAGTGTTAATACCATTTTATAATGCCTTGGTAAGGCCACATTTGGAATACTGCATCCAGTTTTGGTCACCACAATGTAAAAAAGATGTTGAGACCCTAGAAAGAATGCAGAGAAGAACAACCAAGATGATTAGGGGACTGGAGGCTAAAACATATAAAGAACGGTTGCAGGAACTGTGTATGTCTAGTCTGATGAAAAGGAGGACTAGGGGAGACATGATAGCAATGTTCCAATATCTCATAGGCTACCCCGAAGAAGACAGTCACTCCAAAGCACCTGAGGGCAGGACAAGAAGCAACAGATGGAAACTAATCAAGGAGAAAAGCAACCAAGAACTAAGAAGAATTTTCCTGACAGTGAGAACAATTAACCAATGGAACAACTTGCCTCCAGAAGTTGTGAATGCTCCAACTTTGGAAGTTTATAAGAAGAGACTGGACAACCATTTGTCTGAAATGCTATAAGGGCAGGACTGTCAAACTCCCAGCCCACAGGCTGGATGTGTCATGCACTGGCCACACCCATGTCCAGTTTAGCGAAGGGGGGGGGGAAGTCCCAATACATCACATGATGGCGCTGTGACTATGTGAGTTTGAGACCACTGCTACAGAGTTTCCTGCCTAAGCAAGGGGTTGGATTAGAAGATCTCTCAGGTCCCTTCCAACTCTGTTATTCTATACTACTCTAAATATTTTTTTTTCAGCAGGATGAAGCTATGGACTTCAGAGGAGATGTTAAAGGAAGGACAGGGAAAGCTAAAGAAGTAAATGAGAATTTGAAGAGGGCAGATATACTTTTTTCCCCCAAGGGTTTGCTCAAGAAAATGAGAGTAATCTGAGCACTGTTGTTTTCCCAAAAGCCAGTGAATGTTTCATGTGGATGTATGTCATGCCCCTTTCAGAATCTGATTCAGAGGGAGAGGCTGAACAGCTGACAGGGAGTGGCTCCATTGGCTGTGGAAGAAACCGGGGAAGGGCAAAGTCTGGCTGGGCAGAGCAGGGGAGAGGTAGAACAAGGGAGAAGGGGTTCAGAGGAAGACCCAGGACCACCCCCTATTCATCCTAGGGCACACAGGGAGGAATGGAGAAGGGAGCAATGTGAGTTGCATGGCTTATGGAGGAGGAAAGGGCCATGATTCCCTTCATTAGCTGCAGCTGTTGGGAGAAAATTGTGAATTATCTGGTATTGTCAAGGCTTATCTGGGTTCCTGGTGTCTTCTCAACTGTATGTGTTTGTCTGTGCTTTCAAGGCTGCAATTCCTTCTCCTGCCCTGTCAAGTTAATTACTGCAGCATGGTTTGTTTGAATTTTTAGTTAGTTTGTCTGTACTTTCTTTTTGGACTGAATTTCCTCCACTTAAAGGCTGTTCCTGAAATAGTTTTTCTCCAGCTGAAGATAACCTGGACATTGGGGGCAAAGTTGGAGGTAATTAAAAGAACTCTTCTTGCTTATTTAACTGTATTGCCTTTGTGCCATGCCCTGGGTCATCACAATGTGAGGTTGACGTTTGATGTTTCTGTTCTACACTGCTCGAGTGAGGTCACACTTGGAATACTGCATCCAATTTTGGATACAACAATACAAAAGAGATGCGGAGACCCTAGAAAGATTTCTGAGAAGAGTAGCAAAGATGATAAGAAGTCTAGAAGATAAATTGAATGATGAATGGTTGAGGAACTAGGTATGTTTAACCTATCAAAGAAATACTGAATAAGTCCTGAAGACAGATCTCATAGCAGAGAAAGCCATGGTGGTGCAGTGGTTAGAGTGCAGGACTGCAGGCTACTTCTGCTGACTGCCAGCTGCCAGCAATTTGACAGTTCGAATCTCACCAGGCTCAACCTTCCATCTTTCCGTTGTTCTGACAGACAAGCCCAATTCAAAATGCACTGACAAGGTCTCCTCGAATGGTGATGAAATGTTTGCAACCAAACTGCCGAACTCGGAGCTCAAGCCAACAGCCCAATTCTGTTCCATTTCAGACAAATGGCTGACCAATCTTTCCTTAAAAACTTCCAGTGTTGGAGCATTCACAGCTTCTGGAGGCAAGTTGTTCCACTGCTTAATTGTTCAAAACATCAGGAAGTTTCTCCTTAGTTCTAGGTTGAATCTCTCCTTGATTAGTTTCCACCCATTGCTTCAGGTGCTTTGGAGAATAGCTTGATCCTCAATTCTTTGTAGGAGCCCCTCAAATACTAGAAGACTGCTATCATGTCACCCCTAGTCCTTCTTTTCTCTAAAACCATTAGCTGGCCTGATAGCTAAGGATTTGCCTCCAGCTTTGTTGCCAATTGGAATAGTAATCCATCCTCAGAGGATGTGGATTAGGAAGTCCTGAACAATAACAATTTCCAGTTGTTACAACCATGCTGTAGCTCTGTTTTGACACTTCTCTTTGCTTAAAGGAAGGGAGGAGGGTGGGGTGAACCTAAACAGCAGAAGGGAATGGATTCTTTCTAATCATCATAGCATTTCTAAGCTTTCTCTCACCTAATCTTGCACTCACAGTAGGGAATTGAGGCAGAATAATAACCCCATCCAAAACATGGATCTTTTTCATGTTTTTTATTCAACTTATTTTCCTCTCCTCTTGCTGATTTTTTTTCTTTCTTTCTTTCTTTCTTTCTTTCTTTCTTTCTTTCTTTCTTTCTTTCTTTCTTTCTTTCTTTCTTCTTTCTCTTTCCCAGAATTCACACTGAGGCTATGCCAGTAGCACCTGCTGTAGCTGTTCAAGCCCACCAGCCCAATGGGACCAATTACTACATTTACAGTAAAACATGCAAGGAAATGTATCTTCCCATCTCTGTATAGTGCAGATTACTCGGGGATAACCTGGCGCATTACATGGATTAATACTCCAGTGAGTAAATTAATCCTCAGAATTTCGCTCACTTCTTGTGGTTTATGAATTTTAATTGGCTCTAAGCCACCACATGAATTTACCTGAATGGCTTGTTGATTGGGAGTGCTGGAGATCAGAAATTATTCTATCAACATCTGAAACTCCAGGATAAGCTGGGCAGAGAATGATTCGCAAACATGTCAAGGTGGGAATTCAAAATATAAAAGAATTACAACTTTGTATAATACATACTGTATTACATGAATCCCAGAGTTCAGAGAAAGGAAGATAAACACAAAAATATGTTATGCACCCTGATTTGGTTTGTCTTCAAGCATATACCTGGATATACCTGGATCATATACCTGGATCAACAATTATGCATGTGAGATGAAGGTTGCCATCTTCAATTAAACAAATCAATAGAGAATAGATTTAATCCAGAGGTGGTATTCAGCCAGTTCTGACCAGTTCTGGAGAACCAGTGGTGGAAATTTTGAGTAGTTCAGAGAACCGGCAAATACCACCTCTGACTGGTCCCTCCTCCATCTGCCTCCCGAGTCCCAGCTGATTGGCTGGGTCTTCTGTTGTTGCCCCGCACAGGAGAACAGAGCTGGAAAGCAGGTTAGTGGGGTGGGGAGGGAATGGGATTTTGCAGTATCCTTCCCCTGCCATGCCCTCCAAGCTACACCACACTCACCCACCAAGCCACGCCCACAGAACCAGTAATAAAATTTGATTCCCACCACTGATTTAACCAAGATATTAATAATACAACTTAAAAGGCAGCTTCATGAAATATGAGCCCAGGGTGCGCTGCAGCTGCCAGAAAGACCAATGCAGTCCTAGGTTGCACCATCAGAAGGATAGCATCAAGGCAATCAGAAGTGATAGTACCACTTTCTACTCCTTTGGTAAGACCATGCTTGGTATAATGTGTCCCATTTTGGTCACCACAATACAAAACAGTTCTGGAAAGAAGGTTGCTTCTCTCCTTGATTAGTTTCCATCCACTGTTTCTTGTCTTGCCTTCTGGTGCTTTAGAAAATAGGTTAACCCCCTCCTCTTCGTGGCAACCCCTCGAATATCGGAAGACTGCTGTCATGTCTCCCCTGGTCCTTTTTTTCTGTAGACTGACCAAACTCAAATCCTGCAAGCATTCTTCATATGTTTTCATCTCCAAGCCCTTAATCATTTTTGTTATTTTTTTTTGCACTTTTTCCAAAGTCTCAACATCTTTTTTAGAAATGTGGTAGCCAAGACTGGTCACAGATATATTCAGTTTTGGTCACCATGATGTAAAAAACATGTTGAGACTCTAGAAAGAGTGAGAGAAGAGCAGCAGAGATGATTAGGGGACTGGAGGCTGAAACATACGAAGAACAATTGCAGGAACTGGGCATGTTTAGTCTAGTGAAGAGAAGGACCAGGGGAGACAGGATAAGAGTCTTCCAATATTTGAGGGGCTGCGACAGAGAAAAAGGGATCAAGCTATTCTCCAAAGCGCCCAAGGGTAGGACAAGAAACAATGGATGGAAATGAATTAAGGAGAGAAGCAACCTAGAACTAAGGAGAAAATTCCTGACAGTGAGAACAATTAATCAGGGCAATGGTTTGCCTTCAGAAATTGTGGGTGCTCCATCACTGGAAGTTTTTAAAAAGATGTTGGATAATAATTTGTTTGAAGTGGTGTAGGGTTTCCTGCCTAGGCAGGGGGTTGGACTAGAAGACCTCCAAGGTCCCTTCCAACTCTGTTATTCTATTCTACGTATATCTAACTTAACAATCCTCTGGGATGCCTTGAGTCTCACAAATTGAACATCCCAGAGAGATTCAATCATCAACCATTCTTGTCCCAAGTCTGGAAGAACAGCCAAGTTTTACACATTTTTTTTAGATATTACTCCAGACAGCTGGCATCATGATAGGGAAGAAATTTCTCCTGCATCCCATCATGTGACGCTCTTTAAATGATATAGTCTGAACTCTTAACATTATCTTAATGTTATTTGTCTGGGACTAAAGAAATGAACTCTAAATGGATGGAGTTTTCATTTCCTTTTACCGAGTTTATAATTAACGTTTCCTGAAACTCAGGGCAGCTTAATTCAATTGTAACTCCACAAAGCCCTCTACGAATAAATCCCTGGAGCAAAATTGGGGCATTTCTGTTATATTTATATTTTAAGCCATGGCACCGGCTTTCTTTCAAAGATCTTACAAAAAAATAATACTGGGCTAAGTTTTGCTATCCCAAACAACTCCTCCCATTGAAAGAGCAAATTCTTTCTAAACATTGATGTTCCTCTCTGTGTAAAAGTAGATGCAGCAGAATGGAGAACAATGTGCTTTAAATTTATCATTTTAAAAAATGGAGCCTGAGGACTTAAATGGATTAATTGAAAAGCATCCTTATGGCTCTTCCATCAAAAAAAACAAAACCATGCAACATCCTCGTTCAAAAATGGATAAATAACATGCCAACATTTACAAATGTATAATAATTGTTTCCAGCCATCACCCATGGACAAGTGATCCTTTATGTTTTAATAAATTCCATATCCTGGAGTAATTGCTAAAGGAATTTCTGTATGACAGCCTGAACTGCTTATCTCTTTTGTTTTGCTTTTCTCAAAGATTTTAGAAATTTCAGTCCAGATTTTAGCAAAAGGAACAAGGTGGTGTTTAGTTTAGATTAGGGCCAATGTAAGACTTGATTACTGGTTCCTCTGTGGTTCCCTTCTTATCCTACCCATTCATGCAAGGAAAGTCAAACTGTATTGACTGATAGCTGTGCTGTAAGTAAGTCTTCTTATCGATAGAAGAGAGTATTTGCAGCTCAGAGTTAAACAGCGGGGTCTTTGGTGCTCTCTGAGCTTGACTGTTTTCTCACAGATGTTTCATGACCCAACTAGGTAACATCATCAGTGCCGGAAGGGCGTAAGATTTGTGGAGAAGGAGAAGGGGAGGGAGAAGGAGAGGAGGAAAGGGACTGTGAGGTCCTTGGTGCTCTCTTAGCTCGGTTGTTTCCTTGCAGACATTTCATGACCCAACTGGGTAACATCATCACTAGTAGAAAGGAGTGGGGTTTATGGAGAAGGGGAGGGGAAAGGAGAGGAGGAAAAGGAAAGTGAGGTCCTTGGTGCTCTCTGAGCTCAGTTGTTTCCTTCCTTTCATGACCCAACTAGGTAACATTATCAATGCCAGAAGGGAAAGGCACTTTAAAAAAGTGATTTATGACCATTTTTCACACTTACAACCATTGCAGCATTCCTATGGTCACTGGATCAAAATTCAGATGCTCAGCAACTGACTCGTATTTATGATGGTTTTACTGTTCTGGGGATCACACAATCCCTTTTTGTTACCTTGTGAGAAGCCAAGTCAACAGGGAAGACAGATTCACTTAACAACCAGATTACTAACTTATCAACTTCAGTGATTCACTTAAGAACAGTGGCAAGAAAGGTCATAAAATGAGGCAAAGCTCGCTGAAGAAATGTCTCGCTTAGCAACAAAATTGTTGGGCTCAGTGGTGGTCCGTTTTCAGTGATGAACGACCTGTAGTTCACATTTGCTTGTTGAAAATATAATGGCGATGGTTTTAAGCATTTTTGCCCCACACTGAATAAATAAATCCCACCAGCCTGTCTCGACAGGAGAAGAAAGCAAATAGGTTTGGTTGGGTTTTTTTTTTTAAAAAAAATGGGAAAAATGAGAAACAAAAATATAGGCTACTGATCTATCAGACTCAATAAGGCCTTTGGATGGTAGCAGACTAAAGAGACATGAACCAAAGTTTTAGATAGAATGGTTTCAAAATGTGCCAGAACTATTTGTAACCCAGCTGAGCCATTGCTAATTGTGAGACATGATTTTGCAAAGTATGTAGCTTTATAAATAGATTTGGATGTAGAAGGAAGAAACCATGAGAAATAAGGAAAGGTCAGTATGAGGGAACAAGGAAGTAACTCTGGTAAAATTCCATTTACTGGAGGACTGTCAGAAGAAAGGTATAAAAGAAGGGGATAGGTCTCAGATCATGGCCATTGGCCATAGCTATTCCTTGCTGGACATAGCTATTGTCTCTGGACCTCATTGTCAGGATTCCAGCAGTTACTCCAATTAAATCATGAGCCTCAAGCCACGCTTCCAAAATTTTTCTTTTATTAGAAGTTAACATGCCGACATTTGCCTGGGTGTAGACAACTCTGAGATATGCAATTCACAGTCACCCTTGATCCTGTTTTTCCCCTCCATCCCACTGGGCGTATCATCCAACAAAACACATCCATAAGCAAGAGTCATCAATCATGCTCTCCAATTAATTTTTTTCTCAACAGAAGCTTCAGTCATCTAATCAGTCTTTGAAGAAAATATGAATGGAATGTACTTTCAATATCGCACTGCAGCCTGCTCTTTGAAACTCCCCCTTCCTTTCTGTTAACAACTATAAAACATGTGTACAATATGTTTTATGAGTTGACACTCCTGGCAATGGGTCATTACCAGGAGTGGGCTTCAAACATTTTAGCAAAGGGTTCTCTGCCTGGTTGTTGGGTGGGCATGGCCATGGTGGGCATGGCCTAGTCAGCCTCCTGCACCAGGCTCCGGAGAGTTTCCTCAAGCCTCCCGGAGGGCAAAAATGGCCCCTCCAGCTTCCGGAGGCTCTTTGGAAGCCAGAAACGGGCTTGTTTACAACCTTCCCGAAGTTCTGGGAGGCCCTTTTTTCACCCTCCCTGAGCCTCCATGTGCGCCTTGCACTTACCTGCATCCAAAATGGGTCACATGGGGACTCCTGGGAGGGGTGGACAGGACGAGGCCAGCCAGGAGTGGGATTTGGGGGTTCTCCAGACTGCACAAAATCTTAGCTGGATGCTCTCCCAAACCCCTGCAAGTCCCCAGCAGCCCACCCCTGGTTATTACTGTAAGTTGCATGATGATGGCTGTACATGTTCCATGAAATATACCTCTGAATCTTAAAAGTAAAAATTATTGTTTGTCATCTGTCTGTGTTCCTCTTTATTGGGACATTTTTATGACAGGAAGGCTGCATGCTCTCCCTGACTTCAGAGCGGAGACCCCGAAATCTCATCCCCCTTCCTCTCTCTCATCTGAGGGATGGACTCTAATTTGATGGGAAAGTACAAACACATTTTGGAAAAATAGATCTCAGCAGAACTGACTGCAGACGCCCTTCAAATCTCTGTCAGAGGAATCATTTATCAACGCCGCAGAGAAGGTGTCACAGTAAGGATTTCTGAGCCTTATCCCAAATTGCATTTTATATATGGATTAATGAATGAAGTAATAAATCAGGAAGGGTGGCCAATTGCTTTCGCTCTGACGGCGGAGGCTTGTTTTCAAGCTTTCTCTCTCTCCTGCCAGGCACAGAGACACAAGATCTTTGGACCATGATTGTGGGAAAGGCGCCAACGGCCTCTTTGTCTCCAGAAGGCCCTTCACTTCAGGGAGAGAGGCAAATGGGACTTTTGGGGAAAAGGGACTGGACCAGTTTAGAAATAAAAAGCCCAACAACATCACATTCCTGTTATCTTTCTAGCCAAGGTCTGAGAAAGACAATTCTCAGTGTCACCAACAAAAATTAGCTAAGAACTGTTGCCGGTGGTTACCACCTAAATAAATCTTCTCACCTCCCAGAAGTTCATCTAACAATTTTTGAAAGTATTTTTAAAAGAGACTAAAGGTGATGAGATATAGTTAAGATTGTAAATAGAGATGAAACCCAACACCCTTCTAGCATTGGTGATGTTAAGGCCCTGTCACACTGCCCAACGGATGCAAAACGGACACAACGGATGAGAAAAATGTTCCATCCATTGTTATCCACTCTCAAAAGGGGCAAAAATTTGCATAACCGGAGCAGATAACACGGACGAGGGGAGGATGCAGGACGGATGGAAAGCGGATGCGGAATGGAAGCCTAGCGGATGGAAGTGGATGGAAGCGGATGGCACATCCGCAGGGCTTCCGGGGGGCCTCAGCAAAGCGGACGCAGAACGGATGAAGCAGATGCAGAGAGGATGCACAGCGGATGAAGCGGATGCACAGCGGAAGCCTAGTGGTGCACAGCGGAAGCCTAACGGATGCCTGGCGTTAATTGCGCATGCGGGGGGGATGCATTGCGCAAGCCACGGATATAAAGGGAAGCAGCTCGCACGTGGCCAGCATTCGGAGGAAAGACCTGCTGCAGGATACATAGAGTCCTGCCTGCCCTGCCTGCATGCCTGCCTGCAAGCCTTGCTGCCAGCCTTCCTGCCAGCCTGCCTCCAAGCTTCCTGGCCAGCCTCCCTGCCAGCCTTGCTGTCTGCCTGCCTGCCAGCCTTGTTGCCAGCCTGCCTTCCAGCCTCCCTGACAGCCAGTCTGCCTGCCAGCCTTGCTGCCTGCCTGCTTGCCAGCCTTGCTGCCTGCCTGCCTGCCTGCCTTCCTGCCAGGCTTCCTGCCAGCCTTCCTACCAGGCTTCCTGCCAGCCTTGGTGCCAGGCTTCCTGCCAGCCTTGGTGCCTGCCAGCCTCCCTGCCAGCCAGCAACCCCACAACCATGGGGAAGAAGCGAAAGTCTCAGCAACCTGCCGCCATCCCTGGCAAGAGGGACAGGGCCACCCTCCTGCCCCTGTCCCTGACTCTGCTTCTGCTGGGGCTTCTGCTGCTCGGGCTCGCTCTTCTGGTGCTGGAGCTTCTGCTGAAGCTGCTTCTGGCGGTGGTGCTTCTGCTGCTGCATACTCTGATGAAGATGCTGCTGGTCCTGCTGGTCCTGCTCGTACTCCTGGACTTGCTCGTCCTGCTCGTGCTCCTGGTCTTGCTCATCCTGCTCGTCCTGCTCATGCTCCTAGTCCTGCTCGTGCTCCTGGTGCTGCTGGTGCTGCTGGGGCTAGTGGTGATTACTCTGCTGCTGCTGATCCTGGTACTGCTGATCTGCTGCTGCTGCTGCTGCTGATGATGATGATGATGATGATCCTGCTGCTGCTGCTGATGATGATGATTATGATCTCTGGTGATGATGATGATTATGATCTGCTGGTGCTGCTGCTGCTGGTGGTGCGGAGGAGCAGACCCTACCACCTGGGAGCCCCTCTGATGAGGGCCATCTGGTCCTGCAAAGGGAGGAAGAGGCATATGCGGGGATGGGAGAGGAGGCAATACTTCATTGAGGAGGAACACGAGGATGAGGTGCTGGAGTGGCTGAGAGAGAATGACATCTGTGGCGGAAGGCCACCGGCTGTACAGGGACACCAAGCGGAAGCAGGCTGCTTGGAGAGAGAGGGAGGAGAGTATGGGTTACACTTTGGAGGTGCTCCTCGGCTGGTGGAAACATATGCACACCTGATACGGGAAGCTGCACCTGAAGAAATCTGGCCAGGCCACAGTTAAGCTGATGGACAGAGAGACCTACGTCATGGCCAGGTGCAGCTTCCTGGAGGGTGAGATCCGCCACCGAAGAGCACCAGGAGCCCCTCTGTCTACCCTCTCTCTCCGGCAGCCTGCTGAGACCCAGTACTCTTCCGGGCGAGAATCAGTCCCTGTCTCCAGGCAGTTTCTGTGGAGCTGCCACGGCGGAGAAGCCGCGGACAGCTGTTGTAACCGTGGTGGAGCGCGTGGAGGACTCCCTGGTGCAGTGGGAGAAAGGAGACATCGAGTCCATCACAGTCGTAGCCGCATCCACCACCACCCAGCTCCACTCCACAGAAAGGCAGAGAGCCAGACAGCAGGAGGGGCAGAGCCACACTGTCCTGCTGGAGATCGAGAACACCATCCGCACCAGTATAGATGTCTTCTCTCAGCTGGTCAGCACCAACTCCTCATCCCCAAGCCCTTCCTCACCTATGTCAACCAGGCCCTGAGGACATGAGGATCCCCAGTACCAGGTGGTGAAGGACCGGATCACGGAGCTGCTTCACAACCCTCCAGACCCAGAGGAACCTGCTCCCACCCAGTCCAGCGCTCTCCTCCACCCCAGGTGATGTCCTTCCCATACCAAGCTTCCCACAGCCCCTCACCTACCAGGGTTACGGCTACCAGGAGGTCCAGCAGCACAGGCAGCAGCCCTTCCCAGCCCAGGCACAGAGTCATCGGGCGACACCGTTGCCACCGGTTCCACTGATGCCACCGATGCCAGCCACGCCAATGATGCCACCGACGACAGGCATGCCACCCACACCACCGATGCCACCCATGCCAGTCCTCACCCAGCTGCAGACCAGACAGCCCCACTACACTTACTACTTCCTCCACCCCACAGCCAAGCCCGGCCTCAGTACATCTGTCTCATCAGTACTGGGCCTGACACCGCATGGCATGGAGGAAGGACCTCTCAGCATCACGGGTCTGAGCCAGCTGTCTGAGAGCTTTCTCCACACACATGTCACCTGTTGTCCTCTCAGGGCCAGGCACCCCAGTGGTGCTTCAGAGACCAGCACTCCCAGCACCCACCACTCCACAGCACCTGGACCCTTCACCCCTGAGACTAGGCATAACTCCGAGTGACCAATAAGAGTTGCCAGAGACTGGGGAGCTGGCTACCTGTAGAGTTTATTTGGACACTTGACTTGAGTATTTTTGTTTTACAGCTTGTTGTTCAATAAAGTTTATCTTTGATTCACACACTTACTTCATTTCTTTTTTTTAATAAAGTCTTGGTGGAAACTTTTAGAAATGGTTTAAGCCTTTGCATGCTTGTGGGATGGGTTAAGATAGCAGTAGGATGGCAGGGATACCTGTGGGATGGGGTAATAGCTGTGGGATGGGTAAGGATAACAGGGGATAGATAAGCCTCCAGTGCAAGCATAGTGGGACTGTATGGTTCTATCCGCCCTGGTGCCACACCTAGGGCCCTTTATTATCAAATAATAATGTTATAATCATCCAAACATGTCAACACAAACACAACTCTTTATTAAACGCCCTGTTTCTTGTAGGCCCACCCAACATACATGGCCCAATCTCATCCGTGTGATGAGACAGGCTGAAGGAAGCACTCATTAATCATCTATCATCCTGTCTTGCCACTCCACTGCTCCAGCTGGGGAGTTGCACCAGTGTCTCAGGAGGTTGCGCTGCTTCTTCCCTTCACGTGAGGGCTCTGTTGGGGCCTTGCACATCCTGAGTGTCTATCAGGTTTCGCCCTTGCTCCATTCCCCAGGCTCCATGTCCCCATTGCCTTGCTGGAGGTCCACCAGCCTGTTCTGCAAGACCGGGTAGCGGCGTGCGCATGAGATTGTGCAGGATGCAGCAAGCTTCCCACGATGCTCCTCACGGTCTCTGGGCGATGCTACATGGTGGTGAGAAGTTTCTGGAACCTTGTTGGCCAGGATGCCAAAGGCGTGCTCACAACCCGCCTTGCCCTGGACAGCCTGTAGTTGAAGATCCTCTTCTTCACGGGTGAGGTGTCTTGAAGTGTAGGGCTTCATGAGGTAGGTTCTGAGGGAGAAGGCGTCATCCCCCACAATGAAGTAGGACACATCTTGCGTGTTGTTGGGCAGGGGTCTGGACCTGGAAAGCCCATGATGAGGTGCCCTTCCAGCCCCTCCTTGAGGTCAGTATACCTGGGCATCTAACATGAGCCGCTGCCTGAAGCATCGATGTACATGAAACTTGTTAGTCAGCATACGACCAATGGGCAATGAGGACGATTGCTGAAAGAAGCCCTTGTAGTTGAAATAAGTGGAGCCCGACTTGGGTGGTGCTTTGCAGACTACGTGCTTCCCATCTATGGCTCCAACGGTGTGGGGGCAAGTTCCACCTCTGGTACCAATTTACTCTTGCAACTTTCTTCATCCTTCATCAGTGGAGGGGCCACTGGAGGAGCTCCTGCAAGTATTCTTCGATGATGGCCTGCACCACTTCTCTGACCACAATGCTGATGGTGTTGTGTGGCACCCTCCAGCCGTACTGCATGCCTCCTGTAGGTGGTCCCTGAGGCCAGGTGGCGCAGAGTGAGTGCCACCTTGAGCCCAGGTTCTAGGCTGGGCCGGAAGTTGGTGTTTGCCTTTGGTCAACCTGGGTGTCAGGCGCTGCACAACTTCATCAAACATGGCTGGAGACATCCTCATGAAGTTCTGGAAGCCCGAGTGTCTTCCTTCCTTGAGCTCCACCATCAGCTTGTTGTACAGCCCGTACTCTGCTCTTCTCCCGATCATCTTCGGACCCAGACGCTTCTTGGCCGCCTCCTTTTCTTCCCGTAGTAGAGTTCACAGAGCCTGTAGGTGGCTTTGCACTGTTGCAGAAGGATGGTGGCTCAAACATGATTTACGATCCACGATTGACATGACTGGATGCTGTGGAAGAGCAAGAGTCAGATGAGGCTGCAGAGGTCTGCACAGCTGGGCTGCTGTCCTGAAAGTGAGATCCAGGTGAGTTGTCCCCCTTTTTATAAGGCAGTTATAGGTGTCCCTTTGCATCCTCTCGGCATCCTTCGGCATCCTCTAGGCATCCTATAGACATCCTTAATATCCGAGATAGGTCCCTTCTGCGAATGTTTTTCCGTTTAAACGCTTTAAACGCTAGGCATCCGTTCTGCATCCGTTCTCGCGTCTGTTCCGCTCCTCCCTGCATCCGAGCAGATGCGAGTTGCGCAGATGCCGAGCGAATGCCTAGCGGATATAGCGGATGCGTAACGGATGCAGAACGGATGCCCTAGCGGATGCGGTGCGGATGCAGAACGGACAAATTGGATACATTTTCCGCGCAAAAGTTTTGGCAGCTCAAAACTTTCTGAGCGGATGAAACGTCAATAGACGGGATGCTGGACAGATAAGGAGGAAAGCAAACGGAGGCAGTGAGTACATTGCGTTAACCAACGGATGGCAAGCTTTTTTGTTCCATTTCTTTACATCCTCTTTGCATCCGTTGGTGCAATGTGACAGGGGCTTTACCTAGTAATGAAATGTCTGCAAGAAAACAACCAAGCTCAGAAGACACCAAGGACCCCAAAGTCCTCCTCCTCCTCCATAAATCCCACTCCCTTCTAGCACTGATAACGTTATCAAGTTGGGTAATGAGACCCCTCCAAGAAAATAACCAAGCTCAGAGAACACCAAGGATATCACAATGCCTTTTTATATTCTTTTTCATGGCCACAATTTTGGGTGGATGAGGGAAATAAAGAAGCAATGAAAGAAAGCACAGAGTTTTTCCATTATTCCCACCCAGGAAATGTTTTTTTTTATTACGATAGATTTATTACTGTCATTTTCAGGAAAAGGGAATATCTTTTTTTCCCTTTTGAACTAAGCAAGATTGTTTAAGATAAGATCTTTTGGTCAGTTTAGAGGGTACAGCAGATGAAGTATTAAGTTCAATAAAATTGCAGCAATATTATGAAACAATCATTTTTCTTCCTGAATAAGCCAATTATTTATAATTATTAGCCACTCTGATAAATTTGATTTCTTCCTGATTGCTGCTTTCTTCGACTTGACTATGTTTGCTCACCTGCTGATATTAGATATGAAAATCAATAAAGTAATTTGCACCATCAGCCTTTCTGTTGATAGTATTTTGTGATCTGCAGCAAAGGCCCTTCCAGCTTTGAAAGAGACATTAGAGGAATGTCATATCCACAGAAGATGAGAAAAATCAATTTTGAAAAACCCCTCTGCTTCTTTCAACATACTTTTACCAGTTCTGGGAAGGAGGGGAGCAGAATTTAAAACAAATTTTCTCTAGGGTAACCACTTGTCGGAAATGCCTCCCAAAAGAATGAAATATTTTGGGGAATATTAAAAAGGCAGGATAGAATGTTTCCCCTAAAGAAGAAATGGGGAAAAAAAATTTAAAGGAGGCAGGAACCATCCCCAGTTTTCCTGCCCTAAGCAGAAACTGAGGAAGCCAGCTTATAGAAATGCAGATTTGGTAATCTGTTCAGAAAGACTGGGTCAGACAGAGACTCCAGACAAGCAACACAATTAGGCAAGCCAAAAGTTGACAAGATTAGCTCAGACAAACACCTAGGATTTGCATTTCCTCTTTTGCCTATAGAGCCAGCTATGACCGTTACATGACCCCCATAGGAATCCAGAAGATATAAAAAAGCAACCAACTCTCAACTCCATTTTGTCAGCTGCACCAGAACCACAAACCCTGGTGGTTCTGCTTCATCAATAAATGGACCTCTCTTTCCAATCAGCCAGCAATTTCCCCCAACCTTGGAATTGAACCAGATGGATTTTCCCTCCAACATATTTAGAGATCTTACCTTTGCTAAGCCACCTTCCGGAATTTCTACCATGAAGCATGATGGTCACAAATTGAGACAGCCATGTGACCAGATCTGATTTTAGGAGGGTTTTTTTTTACAGTCCTTGTTAGCAAATGCCATAGTTATTAAGTGAACATGGCAGTCATTAAATGAACAACATGGTCAATCAAATGATCAAGCAATCAAATCAATGTATTCCTGTTTCATATTATTTGTTGGCAGTGGTTAGTATGCAGTATTGCAGATGAACTCTGCCGATCGCCAGCAGTTTGATCCTGACCAGTTCAAGATTGACTCAGCCTTCTATCCTTCAAAGTTGTTAAAATGAGGACCCAGAGGGTTGGGGACAAGATGTTGAATCTGTAAACTGCTCAGAGAGGGCTTTAAAGCACTATGAAGTGGTCTAAGTGCCATTGCTGTTATTATTATGGTAATGATTATGATTCCATTGCTTTGCATGTACACTGAGAGCTTCTGTACCAGAGACAAATTCCTTGTGTATCAAATCACACTTGGCCAATAAAATTCAATTCAATGGATGGAATTCTCTGGATCTCTTAATATAGGGAATGGTGGCAGTTTTTAAATTGCATAAACTGGTAATAACATAATTGCCAGTTTTATATATGGGCACAGTCAGGAGGATGGGCAATTGGCATCACCTGAATTAAGACCCGTTAGAGTTTCTGCTGGGGAATGTCTACAGACAGGATATTTTCAAGCTGTTCAATTTCTTGCTCCTTTGTTCTCCATAAGCTTTCACTGCCTTTATAAAACAGCCGTTCATGTGAGAGCAGCCTGGGAGTCAGCCCAATAAAGCTGCTGGCCACGGCCCGTCTTCACCATAAATCTGATCCCAGTATTATCAAGATCAACCTTCCCACGATGGACAATGCATTCAAGTTGGCAAAGTTGGTGGCTTCACCCAGGACGAGACACTTAGCGTCCAAGTTCTTCCTCTGCTAGGCATCCATCAATCTGCCTTCAAAATAGAAGCCTTATAAAGGCATTTGGATGTCCACCTGAACCACTCAGGACTTTCCAACCAAGGGTATAAGATTTATCTGGTTTCCTTGTCCATCCTGTTCCATTCCATTCCATTTCTACTCTACTCTGATTCCATTATGCATTCTATTCTGTTCTTATCTATTCTGTTCCATTCCGTTCTGTTCCATTTCTATTCTATTCCTATTCTACTCTACTCTTGATTCCATTTCATTATGCATCCTATTCTATTCTATTCTTCTATTCTATTCTAATTCTATTATTCTATTCTAATTCTATTCTATTATTCTATTCTAATTCTATTCCATTTCTATTCTATTCCATTTCTATTCTATTCCTATTCTACTCTACTGTACTCTGATTCCATTCCATTATGCATTATATTCTGTTCTTATTCCATATTTATTCTATATTCTATTCTATTCTGTCAAAAAATCTTCTCTGTCCTCCTTTCAAATCAAACCCAACTAAAGGTAAAAGTGAGCTCATGCAAACTTCTCATAAATTGCATTTATTCTGTCGACTGAATTTTAAGAACTCAAGTTTTCATAAGAAAGCAGTCTTTCTTTCTTTAAAAAAATAAAATAAAATCCATATTCCAAGAGCTTAATTTTCTTTATCAGCCACAGAGAATCTATGCCTTCCAGATGTCTTTATCAACACATCTGGAAAACAAGGTCAAAGAGGGACCTCAAAGAACAGTGAGGGGGGAGGAGGAAGAAAGCATTTGACAAGCCCACCAGTCTGAAGCAAACATTTATAAATGTGAATACAGGCAGTCCCTCAACTTACAAGAGTTCATTTATTGATGGTTCGAATTTACAACAGGATTGGGAGAAAAAGCGACTTATGTCCGTTTCTCACAATTAGGACCATTGTAGCACCTCCCTGCTTCACGCGATCAAATTCAGATGCTTGGAAACTGACTCATGTTTATGACATATATCCTTTGGCCACGTAATCACTTTCTGTGACCTTCAATGGGGAAGCCAGATTCACTTCACAACCAGGTTACTCTATCATGCCCCTCTTGAAATCTGATTCCGAGGGGGAGGTCGAACAGCTGACAGGGAGCGGGAGTGTGGCTCCAGTGGCTGGAGAGGAAACTGGGGAAGGGCATAGTCCAGCTGGGCATTCAGAGGAAGACCCAGGACCACCCTCTCTGCATCCTAGGACACACAGGGAGGACCGGATAAGGGAATAACATGGGTTATGGGGGAGAAAAAAGCCCTGATTCCCTTCATTAACTGCAGCTGGGGAAACAGGATAAAGAGGATGTTTGCGCATAGAACCTTGCTGGAAGCAAAATGTGCATTATCTTTGTTTGCCACGTCTTATCTAGGTTCTGGCATCCTCCCAACTGTGTGTGCTTCATTATCTTTTGGAAGTCTGCAATTCCTTATCCTGCCCTGTCTTGTTAATTGCTGCAGCGTAGTTTGTGTTGGTTTTTACTTATAAGTTAGATGTACTTTGGGTTCGGACTGAAATTCTGTCCTTTAAAAAACTGTTCTTGGGAGAGGTTTTTCTCCAGCTGATAATAACTGGACATTGGAGGCCAAGTTGAAGGAATTACTTTACTTACTTTTGTGACTTCGTTGCTTTTGTGCCACACCCTGGGTCATCACACTCACTTTAACTGCAAAGATTCATTTAGCAACCGTGGCAAAAAAAAAAAAGTCATATAAATGGGACAAGAGCTCACTTAACAAACGTTTCACTAAGCAGCCAACATGTTGGCCTCAATTGCAATCATAATGCTTGGGCAAAGGGTTGGACTAGATGACCTCCAAGGTCCTTTCCAACTCTTGTTATTCTGTTCTATTTTGTTCTCACTCCGTGTTTAAGCCTGTATTTATCTAAATCTCAACTGAAAAAAGCAATGTATACAAGGGTGGGAAGCTGCTGGTATAATAACTGGTTCAGTGACTGTGTGCTTCGCATGTGTGAACAGCAATGCAAAAATCCTTACCTGCTATGTTACTTTTTGGGGGAGTAACACAGCTGAGGAGCAGCAATCTGCTCTTCCGCAGTGATCAACTGAGATGCCCACATGAACATCGCTCCTAGCTGATCTTCCGAGCTGGGAGTTTGACCGAATTGGGCCGAACCAGCAGAAACCCCTGTATGATTGTTTCATTGTGCCTAAAAACCCAATAGCAAGTATTGGCACTGATTTTCGAAGATATACTCACAAATGAAGGAGGTTATCCTTGAAGGGTAGCATTGTCTTTTTTCAATATCTCTAAACAGCTTCCAAGTACAGTACTTTGTGTATAAAGTCTTGTTGACCAAACGTAAACCAGAATGCAAAGCAAATTCCCGGCAATCTTCAGCAGAATGTGTGTGTGTGTGTTGCATGCATTCATAAACAAAATAGACAATGGGGGGAGGGGGGGGAAGACGAGCAATATTTCATCCTGGATTAGTGGATTCTGTTATCCTTTTGTATATCCTTCCAGCAAAATGTTCCAAATAAACATTTGTCTTCCTGCTGGGAGTTTCGGAGCTTCAGTTGTGGGACTGCATCGTCCTCTGCTGGAGAGATGTTTGGTTTACGCTCTTTGAAATCAAAACTTGAGATGCTCGTTAAAACGATTAGGGCACAAGGTATATAGGGCAACTTACAACCACAATGGAGCCCAAGATTTCTGTTATTAAATGAAACATTTGTTGAGTGGGTTTTCTCACATTTTACAACCTGATGCCTGGTTTCACCCAGTCTGTATGTGTACTTTTGATTTTTCTTGTCTAAGTATAGGACTTTACTTTTCTCTACGTTGAATTTCATTTTGTTAGATACAGCCCAGTGTTCCAGTAAGTGGCAGGTTTCAAAAAAATTTCCTACCAGTTTGAAGAGCTCTTAAAGGGATAACAGCCAAAAGCCTTGCTGATTCATGCCCATGTTATATCATTGCATCAGCTGGTCAGCTCTTAAATCACTATCCTGACAAAGTCAAGGTTACATTCTTTTCCACATCAAGCACAAAATTCACAAGTGGTTTCCATGTGGAAACAAAAGTACTTATGTTCTTTTTTCCTTTAATCATAGTTTTGCCCTTTCAGCCAACTCCCATCAAATTCTGCATCCATTCTGCCATGGTAGGTATCAGTGTCTTTCCATTTTTGTGCATACAATACACTTGCTGCTTTCAACATGTACAGTAACAAAGTTCCAATTTTTTTTCTCCAGTTCTTTTTCCATTAGTCCCAAAAGAAAAAAAATCTGGTTTCAGAATGGAAGCCGTGTTGTCTTTCGAGCAAAGGGAGAAAAACAGAGCTGAGAACCCCTTACAAGATCTGTGTCAGAAATACTGCTGAGCTAGGAACTGTGCCGCTTTTAAGAAGTCAGGAACAGCTGAGCAAAACAGAACCATCATTTGTGCTTCCCAGAGACATGCTGTTTCTTCTACGGTTAGCTTGTTGGCATCAGAACAAGCTCAGTTAGATTTGTTGTGCTCTCAGGTTGATCAAAACATAAACACACACACACACACACACACACAAAGAAGTTGAGCTGGAACACAGGTTGGTGATGTCTTTTATTTTTTTTCCCTCCTTGAAACATCTCGGCAAACACTTCTACAACATGCTGGCTTGAAAAAGCGGTGTAACTTCTCACAGACCAGGGGGAAAGAAACAAGCCATGTGTGAAAATACAAAAACCAGCAACGAAGCTTGCTGCAGATCAACCAGAGGAATACCAACAGCCTTTGTTTACGAGGGGGCCTCTGTAGAAAATCAGCACCCACCCACCTTCCTTGAGAATGAAATATTTGGGGGGATATTAAAAAGGCAGGATAGAATATTTCCCTTAAAGAAGAAATGGGGGAAAAAATTTAAAGGAGGCAGAAACCACCGCCAGTTTCCCTGCCCCAAGCAGAAACTGAGGAGGCTAGCTTTTAGAAATGCAGATTTGGTAATCCATTCAGAAAGACTGGATCAGACAGAGACTCCAGATAAGCAACACAATTAGGCAAACCAAAGATTGACAAAATGAGCTCAGACGAACACCTACGATTTGCATTTCCCCTTTTGCCTATAGATGATCCCTACATGGCCCCATAAGAATCAAAAAAGTATTAAAAAAAACCCCACCCACTTCTCAACTCCATTTTGTCAGCTGTCCCAGAACCGCATGCTGTGTGTGTGTGTGTGTGTGTGTGTGTGTGTTAGTTCTGCTCATCAATAAACAGAATCTTTCTTTACAATCAACCTCCATTTTATTCCCGGCTTGGAACCAGGATTTTTCTTCTTCGTACCCCTCCTCTAAAAGCAATAGTTTAAACAAATACAATTGAATAAAAAAAAATAGTGAAACACAAAAAGACAGCCATATATAGTCATTCGGAGGCCAGGCCTTGGAAAGAAAGCAGAAAGAAGCATAATTACGCTTGCAACCTGTCTTGATGATGGATGGAACAAGGTCAGCAGATGGGAAGGTGTCTTCAGGACGCTGTAAGCAAAACATGAAAAGCCTTCATCAATGCAATTGCTTCAGCTCTCAAAGGAAAAGGGCCTCCCCATCATATTCTTGTGGCATATAGGTTGCAAAACAGAGTCTTATTTTTTTAAAAAAACAAAAAGGAGGTTATAAAAGGCTGGTACTTTTGAGAGCTTTTTTTTAAAAAAACAAGAGTGTTGCCTCAGTATTTCTAAAGAACTGTAAGCTGAGGGCATTTATCGAGCCAGTATCCGATTTTGTTTTAATATAAACGAAGCTGCAGTTCAGTGATGAAATGGCCTAGGGTCTCCTGTTGANTCAGTGATGAAATGGCCTAGGGTCTCCTGTTGAAGCAGAGGGCTGGACTAGAAGACCTCCAAGGTCCCTTCCAACTGTTATTCAACGTTCTAGTTATTGGAAATAGCCAAAAGCTTTATGATGCTTTACAAGTCTTTTCTTCCTATGTTTTTCCTAGAGGCCCAAGGTTCACACGTTTGAGTGTACTGTTTGGATCAACCAAATTTGATCTATTGGTTGCAATAGGAATTCTTCCAGCGGCTTGTCGTCTGAGCCTGTTATGGGCAGAGAGCCGGGTTTCTGTTGTGGCCCAACGGCGGTTAGCGGAGCTGGCGGCAGATTTGGACTGTGAAAGTTGGGGAGGAACCTGGACCAGTCCTAGAAACTCAGGAAGGCTCGGATGAGGGCTCTGCATCGGAGGCAGAGATGGGGCCATGGCAGGCTGGCAGTTATCAGCTGCCTTCAGAGTCGGACAGCAGTGAGGCAGGGGAGCAGCTGGAGCCAGTTCCCAGCCTGCGCATGCACAGAGCTGCCAAAAGAAAAGAACAATTACAAACTCAGGGTCGACGTGGGAGTAAGGTCACAGGTGGACGGTGAATGGCCCCATCTCTGCATCATTTTAATAGGGATTAAAAGAGCAGCAAAAGGGGAGGACCCGTTGGTTACAGCAGTGTGAAAATCTGTTCTGTGCATCTCAGAGACTCCGTGCTGAGCCCTTCCTTGTCAGCACTACATTTGGGAATAGTTACATGGCAGCTCTCCAGACTAGGTAAGGTCTGTGCTCCTCATTACACCCTTGAAAGACCGTTTGCCAGACCTTTGGCTGAAGGTGAATGCAAGAAATTAACCTTCGTTTAATAAAAGAGGTTTTGGCGGGAAAAAGAGTCTGCTTAGTGCTTTTGGGGGAAGCCGAGGTCAGAACAGTTTCACACCTAAAGACCAGAACTCAAGTCTCCTGGTTTCTAGCTGGGAGCCTTAACCACTAGACAAAGCTGCCTCTCACTTGTTACAAAAGTCTGATGGATCAAAATCATTCTAGAACTTTCTGGCTCAGCGGACTAGTGGCAGGGGATGGTTTTGGGAGTGCATGCACGCCGCTTTCAGAAATGCACCTTTGCGCACCACGCTCTCGCCATCCACATTTGCAGCCTAGTTCCAAACAGGTTTTGCGACGTAGCACTGGGCTGCAGACATAAAGTTGGGGACCCCTGCTGTAGAGAATGGGGGGGAGGTAGATATTTTCTGACTTTGGCCTAGGTCATAGCAGAATAATGAAACAAGGACACAAAATAAGTTTTTTTTAAAACACACACACACCTTAGCTTGATCTATTTTGTTTTTCTCAGGAGTTAAATGCCTCCTTTCTATCAGTCTGCCTCCAAAAATGGTTTGTCAGCTTTCTGAAAATTTAATATACAAGCAGAGAGACCAATAGGGCAAACAGAAAATGTTTTTTTTTTAAAGTACCAATTTAGCTTTTTTTCCCCCTCCCCCTCCATCCTTCTCTCAACAGCAAGAACGCTACCTAATGCAAAAAGTTAATTTGTTAACCCAGAGTTTCAGAGACAACGCATTGCAAAGCGATTTCTCTGTTAATTAGGCCCCAGAGGCATCATTACCGGGTCAGAATTGAAATCAACCCAAAAAGCAATTTTCAAAGTTGCTAGAAGTGAGGACTCTGGCAGCTGATGAAAAAAAAAAAAAAANCTGGCAGCTGAAAAAAAAAAAAAAAAAGACCAACTGGAAAGTTTCAAGTCGCCATCAATGTTTTTATTTCAAGAATAAAGAATTCTTGCAATGCTCCCAAGTTTTAGAAATTTTTTTTAAGGACCCAAAAATCTATAATCAATGAGCCACCAAGAATCCCCAAGAAACCAAATTGCAGAATTAGGGGAGGAGGGGAGGGTGACACTATTTTCCATAATTCATGTTAGCACCGGATGGTTCCTGGTACCTTGCATAACGCAGGACACTGTTCACTCTTCGTATGAAAGGAAGTTCAGAAGTACCTGAATTTATTCTTCAAGGTGTCTCTACCTTCACTGAGGAATATCAGGCTTTCTCAAATTGCTTGAAAGCCACCATTCATGGGGAATTCTTGGAAACCCTGAGACAAATGTGTCAGTATATTAATTACGATCTGGAAAAGACACGGTAACAGGCCAGCCAATGAGGACTGTTTGGATTATACTAAAAGGTCAGCCAATGGGGACTGTTTGGAAACCGAAACGTATTTGATGTATGGGGCCTAAGTGACATTTTGGAGCCTGGGTGTGGCTTAGGTTTACTGGACTGTACATAAGAGTTAGTGTGCCTCCTCTGAAATTCCCTCCTCTGAAATGCCTCTCTCCTCTGAAATGACTTACTTCTGTGAGAATATTACTTCTATGTTTCTGTGCTCCTGATTTTGTATGCTGGTTGTTGTTGTATGGTATTGCACATGAAGTTTCTTATGTAAAATGAATCCTGCTGAATTATTTACTTGTGTGCTGGTCGGATGTGCTGTAAACTCTGACAAAATTGAGAAGAAACTGAAAGGTTAATTCTTGCACAATTTCCTTGGACACCTGGTTCTGCCTTCCAGTTGGGTTTTGATGAGACTGCAACATGGCAAATGCTGCTTTCAGACTTTTGAGAGTCCAAACTAGCTAAGAGAGCATTACTCCTGACAGATAAGGGTGGGAATGTCAGAAAGCAACTATGGAGGATGTGATATTAGTGCATACAGCACAGCACAACTTGGGACGATAAGACAATGCAGAACTGGAGGAATATCTCTTTGGAGATCCAGGAATACTTAGGAGCAAGAGCTAGATTCCAGCAAAGGAATTCTACCAGTTATGCTTTGCTGCCTCTGCATCAGAGGTCCCACCAAGGCCAAAAGAAAACATACAAAGGAGGAAGAAATTTAGATACTGACAAAATTATTCAACTATAATTCCCATTGGGGTGTGTGTGTGTGTGTGTGTGTGTGTGTGTGTGTGTAATGGTTATCTTTTGATAGCTGAATGCAACAAAATTTCATTTTAATGTATGCTGATTAGTGTATATTTAAAATGACAATATTCAATTTTATTCTGCATTCTATTCTATTCTGCATTCCATTCCATTATTCTGTTCTATTCTATTCTACTTCTCTATTCTATTCTAGTCCATTTCTCTATGGATTCTCTATGCATTCTGCTCTTCTCTTTTCCCCTGCCGGATTGCTGCTCCTGGAATTAATACTCAGTACCTCAGGATCTTGTTTGCCAACGTAAGGATTGATATTCACATTCTGTTTTGAGTAATTATGGCTTCTCTTTTACAAACACACTTAATTTTAAACAGTGCTATTTTAGATTATACTTCATCTTCTCACACCTGAGTGAATCAAGTTTTTTTTTCTCTTTTTGATACTGTGTGCAAATCTGAGCAGTCCCAATTCCTCAGGACAGGAACACCCATTAAGCAGTTTTGATTTTTATATAAATTTATTCATAGAACTGACTTCAGTATAACCTCCATAGGCATGGGCTATTTTAGTTTTCCTATAGGTAAAAAAGGAAAATAAGGTCAGGTTTGAACATTAGGCAGTAAATTATAAATCTGAGTAAAATGCACATAGTTCCTCCCACCAGTTACAACCCAGAATTGGGACTCAGACTGCATTTATCTAAATATACTGACTGACCAACTTGAGTAGTGAGCTTCTAATTGCAACCGTTCTAAAACAAGAACAGCTAACTGAAAGCATGAGAGAATCTCTAAGATTCCCAAACCTCTTCTGCTTGCAATGACTCAAAATAATATCAGCCCCAGAGCTTATAAAGCAGCCAAAAAGTTATTGTTAAGAGGTCCCTAATTATTTGTAACCAAGGTGTGAAGAGAGATTCTGCAGAACTTTCTAATTTTTTGGGGGGGAGCTCTTTGCTCATAAGTCTGGATTAGCTAAATTATTAAACAACTGGTCTCAGCTAATCCTTAACTATAAAATTTACCACATCCAAAAATGTTGGAAGAAGCAGCTTAAATTAAAAGAATGCAAGGTATTAGATTGTAAAAGAAAATCTCTCCCCACAGGTAGGAAACATACTGTGGGTATGCAGGTTGTTGAATAACATAATTCAAACTACTGTACCTGTTTGCTTCCCTGACTGGCTCACTGCAAGAAAAGAAATAAAACTTGTCAGTACATTTTTAAACATAAAAGATATAAAACTTGCTTCAAATAATCCAACCAGTATGGCTGTTTTATCACTGGTTACTAACCATTTCCAAAGGAAACAGCTTTGCTAAAGACGTTAGCTGTCTCAGGAGGTTAAAGATTCAGCTGAAACATCGATTTCTAAGGATCATGTTCGATTCTGTTTGGGGCACAGAGGACCACGGGAATGTGGCAAAATAGAAGTGGATAGGAAAAAAAGCAAAGATGCAATGGAATTTTGAAGGTAACAAAAAGCACATAATCTAACCATTGATAATGATTGCTTTTGGAGTTAAATGTTTGAAAAACAAATTCCCGCAGCTAAGTTATTTTTACAACACAAGGGAGGGGGAAAGAAACATAGTATTTTTTTACTGTATAAGTCAACTGTAACAGGTGAGATGTCAGAGAGCTCTGCTAAACCTGGATTAGCACTCTAGTGGAATAAAACCTTGGTTTTAATTGACTGCTAGAGGGATACTTGCCAAACCGAAAATGAATGTTATACATGCAAAAATAGCATTATGCGTGTGTAAAGCTGTGAATGGATCCCGGCCACTAAACTGGAGTACAGTAAATCAACCAAGGGTTTTGTGGTATGTTAAGGAACAGAAATTAGACATAGAACATGTGATAGGCAATTTGCAACAGATTTGCTTGAAGTGACTAACAGAGGCAGCCACAATGTGATGCATACTGAATGGCTGTAACAAATCCAATCTATAAACTCTAATTTCAGGCAAATAAGCCAAATTAAGGTAGGGAGATAGAAGGCCTGCATAGCACAATATATCCACAATGTGTTCTTGTCTTCTAGTTTATATAGCAAGAGAAGCTACTGTTCTTGGAATTAAATACTGAGAATAAAAGCAGGAAGCTCACCAAACATCCCTTTTACTGAAACAGTGTGCTCCCCCAAAGTTACTTTTATTGATCTTTACCTGTAACTTACAAGCAAAAAGGTGGGAATTTTCTTTCCATTCTATGAGAAGGAGAAAAATCTAGAGAGTCTTCCCAACCCTTTTAATAGCTCAAAAGGGATCTTCTGGATATTTTCTACAGAACCTTAGTAATATAGTTCAACCTAACTATGAAATAAATATGAACATAGGAACAAGCTATAAGAACAACTTATGTGTAGCACATGTACCTGGAACGTTTTTTTCCCACTCTGCTAAACAAATAATTTCCTCAACACTTTCCAATTATTTACAAAGTCTGCATTATTATTACTATTAATCTTCTCATCACTCCTTAACACCCATCCCCTCTCACTTGTGACTGTACGGCTGTAACTTTGTTGTTTGTATCCTTAGGATTTATACTGACTGTTTCTTAGTATGGTTTGAGTGCTTATTGTACCCTATGACTATCATTAAGTGTTGTACCTGATGAATCTTGATGAATGTATGTATCTTTTCTTTTATGTACACTGAGAGCATTCCTTGTGTGTCAAATCACACTTGGCCAATAAAGAATTCTATTCTACTTTACTCTTCATTCCAATATCTATTCTATTCTATTCTATTCTATTCTATTCTATTCTATCTCTATTCTAATTCTGTTCCCTATTCTATTCTATATCAGAGATGCTTTGCAGAGTGAGATGGGCAGAATACTAAATTAATAAACTAAATGTACATTAAATTAATAAATATGCACAAAACACAGAAACTCGGCTTCAAAATGAAAACCCAAGAAGAAAGCATCAGAAAGGCGTGAGGAAAACTCAGCTCATGCAACCACAACCATGCTTATTTCTCTATACCTACCAAACACCTCATTTCTGATTAAGAAATCCAAGGAAGTAGAAAAGAGAAGTGAAAGCAAACAGTTATTAACTGGGAAGGATTTGTTTAAAGCATCACAACCAGGCTGAATGAAAAGCTTGAAAAACCACAGCCTTTGAAAGGAGATCCACACACAAAAATATAACTGGCCCAGGGTGTTCAAATCGTAAATAGGCTATGCCGGAATCTAAACATGTCATTGATAAAATGATATAAAATTTGTATATCTCTCCTTAAGAGCCAGTTTTAAAGTCCATTAAAAGCCTATAACTCTTTTATCTTTGGAAGCCCAACTTGCAATTTCCAATCTCGCTAAATGAGTTAATGAGCATTTCAGGTTTGACACCTGCCAACCACAGGCCAGAAGGAATTATTTCTCAATTCTAAAAATAATAATAATAATAATCTGAAATCAAAGCAGGATTTTGACAAGGTAAGCTAAAGAGGACGCTCGATGCGATATGAGAAAAAAGAGAAAAAATGGGGGTGGGGGGAAGAGAGAGAAAGAGAGAGACATGCTCTAAAAATTCTAGGTTTCTAAGGAAATTCTAAATGTCGCATCCTTTTACCGTTTCACTTTGTTAGCTACAAAAACCAAAAACAAAGCGAATGAGCTCGGAATTACCTTCTGTGAGCCATTGGTGAAAGATGGAAAATGGTATGGGAGGGGAAAAAAAAGAGAGTCCTTTTGTCAATGAAACAAGTAAAGCGGCAACAATTGTGGCGTCTGATCGGCATTTCTAATTTTTCAGGGCGACGCCCTTACCTTCTTGCCGGCGCCCACGTTGGCTTTTGCCGTTCCTCGGACTTTCTTCATCCTATTCTTACGCTCTTTCCGTTGTTTCCTGGATGTCTTTTTCTTTTCGTACAAGCCATGCTGAGGAAGACAATGAGAATGAACCTCACGCCAACATTTCCAGGAGGTTCAGTGCCTGGTCACCTCACGAGTGGGCAACTCTTATGCGTTCTGTCTGGGGCTACCCTTGGAGAGTCTTCGGGAGCTACAACTGCTGTGGAGTGTGGTATCGTGGCTAGTTTTTTGAGGGGGGGCTGTCCAAGATTGGCCCATTGGACACCACTGCTCTGCCAGCTAAACTGGTTACCAGTTTGCTTCAAGGGTGCAATTCAAGGGGTTTCTGATCCCCTTGAAAGCCATTCATGGCCTGGGACCTTCTTGCCCCACTGATCCGTCCAATTCATGCCAGCGGAGGAGGCACGCTGTAGGACCCGTCCGTCTGATTATCCTGGCTGACAGGGTCCAGAAGGAGGGAGACTCTCTGCTGTGGCCCCTGCCCTCTAGAACATATGTGAGGTTGGCCCCCAACCCTCCTATCTTTCCATAAGGGTCTAAGGTAAGGGTCTAAGGTTGTGGCTCTGCCCCAGTGGGGTACCAGTTGGAGCCCCAGTGCGGGATCAGTGCAATGGAAGGGGTTGACTGAGTAATAACAGATGCCATCTCCCTCCCCACTCCACCCCCGTCCTCTGGGGGTCCTTGGGTTTTAACAAATGATTTTAACTTTTTTATGTAAACTTAGATGTAACTGTAAGCTGAGAGTTACCTTACAAATTCTATAAATGGCATTAACAGCACGTAGACTTATATAGCGCTTCATAGTACTTTACAGCCCTCTCTAAGTGGTTTAGAGTCAGCCTCCTGCCCCCAACAATCTGGGTCCTCATTTTACCGACCTCGGAAGGATGAGTCAACCTTGAGCCGGTCAGGATCGAACTGCTGGCAGTCAGCAGAATTAGCTTGTAATATCACCTTCTAACCACTGTGCCACCATATATAGATAGATGGATAGAGACAGACAGATATGGATGGATGGATGGATAATGGATCACTGATGCATGATAGATAGCAACAGACTTATATACCACTTCACAGTGCTTTACGGCTCGAAGTGGTTTACAGATTCAGCCTCTTGTCCCCAACAATCTGGGTCCTCATTTTATCCACCTCAGAAGGATGGAAAGATGAGTAAATAGCAATAGCAATATCCCTTACACTTATATACTGCTTCACAGTGCTTTACAGCCCTGAGTGGTTTTACTGAGTCAGCCTGTTGCCCCCAACGATCTGGGCCCTCATTTGATCAACCTTGGAAGGATGGAAGGCCGAATCAACCTTGAGCCAGTCAGGATCGAACTGCTGGCAGTAGGCAGTCAGCCTGAAATACTGCATTTTAACCATTGAGCCACCACGGCTCAATGAATAAAAATAGGACATGTGGCTTTGACCTATTTATCTGATTCCATTCTTCACTATCCAGTCAGAGCTGGATGAGAAACTAAAGAGGGAAAAAACCCCAGAAAGTCCAATTGCTTCTTTTAAAAAAATCACCTTTGGGACAACCATGACCTGGATGACCGAGAATCTCAATAGACATTCAGAAATTGACATTTTAATTGACATTTCATTAACCACTGAAAACTGAATTCTGAGAGAAACTCCAAACTTCATCAACTGCTATGTAACCAGAATAGATATTTAGCCTTCCAGCCTAACACAGTCCATATTCCAAGAAAAAGAAAAGATTCAAAACAACCTACCCTGGCCAATCTATGCTTTGGTTCATTTTTCTTTGCGTAGTCTAGAGAATCATAGATCATGCCAAAGCCGGTGGTTTTCCCACCGCCAAAATGGGTCCGGAAGCCAAAGACAAAAATGACATCTGGTGTTGTCTTATACATTTTTGCCAACTTCTCGCGGATTTCTGTTTTGGGTACAGTGGCTTTTCCAGGATGAAGGACATCAATTACCTAGAAGTGCAGAAGTGGGGAAAAAAATAAAGATAAATTCAAAGCTTCTTTATGCCTGTGAAGGAAGTATTTTAGTGGTAGAGATGGCTTACAAGCTGGTTAAAAATTTGGCATCAAACTTGAAAACGGCAGGCCAGAAATATGCAATGCCCCAATCTTTATGCTTATAGGTTGCCCCGAAACAGAAGAATATTTTCAGATTTAAACTTGAGATTTTTGTAAGGGGAGTGGTGGTGAAGAAAGACAGCAGCAACAGGGGCTGCTTGTGCAGAAACATATGTAAAAATATCCAAAAATGAAACAGGTAATTAGTTCTATGATTAAAAAGCTTGCCTGGAAGGAATTATTGACTTTATCATCTGCACCTCTATAACTGTCTGGTTTGGTTCTGCAACCCAACAGGACAGACACAGACTCCAGAGTAATTAGGACTGCAGAAAAAACAATGGCTACCCACCTGCCTTCCATGGAGGACCTGTATAAAATGCATGACTCAAAAAGAGGGCTGTGAAAATATCTACAGACCCCTCACATCCTGGACATAAACTGTTTCAACTCCTTCCCTCAAAATGAGGCCACGGAGCCCCGCACACCAGAACAACTCGACACAAGGACAGTTTTTTCCTCCATGCCATCACTCTGCTAAACAAATACTTCCCTCAACACTGTCCAACTATTTACAAAGTCTGCACTACTATTACTATTAATCTTCTCATCACTCCTTATCACCCATCCCCTCCCAACTGGTGACTGTATGACTGTAACTTTGTAACTTGTATCCTTAGGATTTATACTGACTGTTTCTTAGTATGGTTTGATTGCTTATTGTACCCTATGACTATTATTAAGTGTTGCAGTTTATGATTCTTGACTCTTGACGAATGTATTTTTTTCGTTTATGTACACCAAGAGCATTTGCACCAAGACAAATTCCTTGTGTGTTCAATCACACTTGGCCAATAAAGAATTCTATCTATCTTGTCTATTTTAGGCATTTCGATTCCAGACTTCAGCACACAGAATGTGTGTTGGAATTTGCTTGTATACCTGTCTGTGCAAAAGATACAGTCTGGTACACCATACACAGTGCTCTTAATACAGGTAGTCCTTAGACTTACAAACAGTTCATTTAGTGACTGTTCGAACTTGCAACAGCCCTGAAAAAAGTGACTTATAACCATTTTTCACACTTGCCGCACATGGTCAAAATCCAGCCGCTTGGCAACTGACTCATATTTATGATGGTTGCAGTGTCCCAGGATCCCCTTTTGTGACCTTTTGACAAGCAACGTCAGTGGGGATGCCGGATTCACTTAACAACCGAGTGACTAACTTAACTGGAGAAGATTCATTTAACAACCAAGTCAAGAAAGAATGTAAAAATTCACTTAACAAATGTCTCACTCAACAACTGGACTCAACTGTGACCCTTAAGTCAAGACTACCTGTACAGATAAATAATAATGCCCTATTTAAGGACTATATCCGTTGTTTTACTTTGGGAATACAGCACATCCCATATAGAACAGAACTCTTTTTTGGCCGAGTGTGATTGGACATACAAGGAATTTGTCTTCCTTGCAAAAGCTCTCAGTGTCCATAACAGCTATAAAAGTGATAAATCATGATCAGAGTTGTCATAAAAATACATTCATCATAAATCATAAGATGCAACACCTACTGATCGAACCAACATGAAGCATACTACGAAACTAAATGAAACAATACAAATTGTAAAGCTTTTAGCAACAAAGTTGTAGTCATCAGTAGAATATAGGTGAGAAGAATATTAATACAGTCTTAATACTAAATGCATTATTGAATCTGCCTGCCAAATAACCATTTCAAAAGTTGGAATTTTGCAGTCATTCTACCCACCACCATCTTGCATCAAAAACTGACAGTTCCCTGGACATTTAGATGAGTTTATGACAGCCAGTAAGGATGAGAACAAGCAAATTTGCAAGCAACACACTTTCCTCTTTTGTGCATTTATACAGCAACTTTTGCTTCAATCCTCACACAGGTCTGCCAATTCTCTTATTATTAAAACATATTCATTGGTGGGAAGGATCCATCATTGTAACCAATTACATCCAAATCGTTGTAAATCTTTCTGAACCTCTAGCCTTGCATGTCACTTTGTCAAAGCATTTGACATGTCAAAGCATTCCAAAAGCCAGATTATGTGACTAGCTATATTTACTGCGGGCATTTTTAACTATTAGTGTTGGCCAGCCTCTTTAGTTTACTTTAGTTTATTGTCACTGCACCTCATACAACGAAATCAAACACCATCTTCAGTGCACATCATGACCATGACTATGAAAAAAAACACAAACACATCCTTCACACATTGAACCGAAAACCCCCAACACCGCACCACAACACTGCGCTATACAGAAGAATTCAGTGGAGCTACTGCCCTGGGATAGTAGCTGTTTTTCAGCCTATTTGTCCTTGTTATTATTCTGTACTGTCTGCCAGATGGTAATAGTTCAAAAAAAAAAAAAAAAAGAGGGGGGGTTCCCAGGATGAAATGGATATTTGAGAATGTTTTGAAGTTTCTTAAGGCAGGGGGAGCTATAAAGATCTTCCCAAGAGGGGAGAGAACAAGTAATGATCCTCTGCCCTTGTGCAATTGGCAAACCATATAGAGGTTATTATTATACAGAGGTTAGGTTATAAATTAAAAGGCATGCAAATGAAATAATTGCAGGCCTGTGAAGTTTTTCCATCTCGGGAGACTCACAACTTTGCCCACAAACAAACAAACAAACAAAAAAAGGGGTCTCACCATTTGTTTCCGCTGAAGCAGCCGGTTCGTCATGAACTTCCTCGTTCGGATGGTGACCGTATCGTTCTATAAGAAAGCAAAACAAAAATTCAACAAGGCATTTCATGTGCTCACATAACTAATCCAAAGAATCCAAACACCATTTCCAAACACCACCCCAAAAAACCTCCAGGTGAATGTGCAGAGTTACCAACCTCTGAATGTGTGCAAAGTTGGGGGAAAGGGGGGGGGTCAATTTAGAGAGCCATGTTAGAGCAACATGTTCCCCCAACCTGGTGCCCCTGAATACTGGAGAGCAGAACCTGGAGCAGGACCCTGGAGGTCATTTAATCCAACCCCCCTCCCTGCCCAAACAGGAGACCCTACACCATTCCTGACAGATGGCAGTCCAGTCTCTTCTTGAAAGCTTCCGGTGATGAAGCTCCCACAACTTCTGAATAACAGAACAAAATAACAGAGTTGGAAAGGCCCTTGTAGGTCATCTAGTCCAACCCCTCCACCTCCGCAGAAGACCCTACACCATTTATTAACCAATTAACAAGAGCTGGAAGGGACCTTGCAGGCTATCTAGTCCAACACCCCCCTCCAGCAGGAGACACACCATTAACAGAGTTGGCAGGGACCTTATAGGTCATCTAATCCAACCCCCCTCCCCACCCAAGCAGGAGACCCTACACCATTTATTAACAGATTAACAGGAGCTGGAAGGGACCTTGAAGGCCACCTAGTCCACCCCCACCCAAGCAGGAGACCCTACACCATTTATTAACAGATTAACAGGAGCTGGAAGGGACCTTGAAGGCCACCTAGTCCACCCCCACCCAAGCAGGAGACCCTACACCATGTATTAACAGATTAACAAGAGTTGGAAGGGACCTTGTAGGTCATCTAGCCCAACCCTCACACCACTCCTGACTGGTGCCAGCCCAGTCGCTTCTTCAAAGCTTCCAGTGTTGAAGCTCCCGCCATTTCGTGCAGCTGGGATAAATAAAACAGGCGGGGGGAGAGGGAGAGAGGCTGGTCCAACGCAGAGAACCGGGGACCCACGGCGTTGGCATCTTCGCCCCCTTTCCTCCACCCCATAATCCCCCTAAAAGACTCCGCAGCCCCCGCGGAAGGGAAAGCGGACGGCCCGGAGTCCGCAGAGCCGAAGATGGCGCCTGGGCAGGACGGATTGAAGGAGCCCCTCGGTCCTGAGAATCCCCAGCGCCAACGCTCACCATCTTGGCGACCTCCCTCGCAGCCTCAGAGAGAGTGAAAAGAAGGAAGGGACGTTCGGCAACCAATCATGTGCCGCAAGCGGGAAGGAAAAGGAAGAGACGTCACGGGAAAAAGGCGGGATTTCCGCTAGCCGAGAGAAAAGGTTTTTCCGGGAAATCAGCGAGTGGAAGGGGAAAGAGAGACACTTATTACTCCTGTTCTATGAGGCTGAATGTAAAGACGTATGGATTATTTAAACCAGGACTCTCCAAACTTGGCAACTTTAAGACTTGTGGACTTCAACTCCCAGAATTCTCCAGCCAGCTGTGCNGATTATTTAAACCAGGAGTCCCCAAACTTGGCAACTTTAAGACTTGTGGACTTCAACTCCCAGAATGCTCCAGCCAGCTGTGCTTAAAATTGAACTATCTTAAAGTTGCCAAGTTTGGAGACCTCTGATTTAAATTCTTATTCGTATTTTGTGTGGAAAAAGATGGAAATAGGAATTCCTATCGCACATTAATGAGACGCATATGCATTTCAACAGTCAGCCAGGTGGGCAAATGCAATTCGAGGCATAACCCAACCAACCAAATCTGCCTGTAATCCATGAAATATCTGTGCAGCAAGCTCGACATTTTCAGGGTTGATGGTTGCAGTTTGCAAATTCAGTGGATAGCGACCAGCAACTGGATAGCAACTGGATCATGGTCTTAATAGTGGAGCTGTGTTGCAACTTGAATTTAAAACACCCCCCCCCCCCCC
>BHFT01014049.1:59243-75376 GCA_004320025.1 Laticauda laticaudata
GGGGTTTTTTTTTTTTTTTTTACAATAATCCAGGTTTCTGTTGGACTGGAACTACTATGGATGTTTGTGTGTCTGTGCCTGGACTTGTATTATGACATCACAGGGAGAGCAAATTAGCTTAAACATTGTTGTAGGATTAGCAGAAGATAAGCAGTCCTCAAGTTACAACCACGATTTACCTGGAAATGATTCCATTCCACGATTTCTTCAATATTAGGGTAATTCTTGTCCTGCAGTGAGTTGGTGAGTTGGTTGCGGTGAGTTGGCCATGGTGAATTGGCCATGGTAAGTTGGCTGTGGTGAATTGCTGGTGGCAAGCTGGCTGCACAAAGTTAGCCCTGGAGAGTTGGCCATGGTGAATTTGCCGCGGTGAGTTGGCCATGGTGAGTTTTTGTAGTCCCCATGTAGGGCGGTTTGGTAAAAAGGTGACTCTGTCGTTTTGACTCTTACAGGAGAACCTGAACCCCTTAATGGTGTTGAACATCTTGAAGAGAATTCCTGCCGAAGACATCCCTCTTCTTCTGATGAACCCAGAATCGGGGAAGCCTTCCGACTTGATCCTGACCCGACTTTTGGTTCCACCACTCTGCATTCGGCCTTCTGTGATCAGCGACTTGAAATCCGGCACCAATGAGGATGATCTAACAATGAAGTTGACAGAAATCATTTTCCTTAACGATGTGATCAAAAAGGTAGCTTCTTGTTTTGTTTCTTGCAGCTACAGAGGAAGGAAGGAATGAAGGAAAGAAGGGAGGAAAGAAAGAAAGGAAAAGGAAGAAAAAGGAAGAAAAGGAAGGAGGAAGGAAGAGAGAGAGAGGGAAGGAGTGAAAAGTTTTTCCCTTCATTTTTTTTTTGTTGTTTTTATTTATGGTACCTTTTTTTCCCCCTTTTCAATTTGAAAAAAGTGAAATCACTCCATGTTGTTTCCTTTTTTTAATGATAAAGAAAATTGGTCATATTTTCTTACCATGTCCTCTTGCTTTAAAATATAATTTGTAAAAACTGGAATAGGAAGCCTTTTATTTAAGGCTGTTTAAATATCAGGTCCTTCCACTTGCTGTACATTAATGTGGCAACTGTAGAGTGAAACTGGTTATAGGCAATTTAACCTCATCTATTTTACTGTTTCAAGTGAAAGTAAATTACTGAATTTACATGGGGCAAAATACTAAGCAATCCAAACAAAAGGCCACCAATATATTATTGTTTATTTTTATTTTATTTGTTTTGTTTTACCAATTTCTGTTGTTAAATATAAAGAATAGAAAGAGCTACATGAACAAAATGAACTGACTGACATGTAGCACTCCTTATATTCCATAACAATCAACCATGTTTAACATAGCTTGGACAAGGACCCCCAAATTAGCATGAAAGACAGTATAATATTTGCAGGAGATGTCCCAAGATTTTCTCTTAGGTTGGTCTTCTCTTCTCTTCTCTTCTCTTCTCTTCTCTTCTCTTCTCTTCTCTTCTCTTCTCTTCTCTTCTCTCCTCTCCCCTCCTCTCCTCTCCTCTCTCCTCCCCTCCCCTTCTCCTCCCCTCCCCTTCTCCTCTCCTCTCCTCTTCACCCTCTCTTGTGTAAGTATTTCCTGAAAGAAACTTTTCTCAGTTTGTTGTCAAAAGGCGGTTGCCATCTGGTCTCCTATTAATTGTAAAATGTTGTCTCAACTTATTGTTTCAAATGTTGAACATCTCAAGATGGTTCTTTAATCATCATTAATTTTGGCCGAGACCTATTACATCTCAGCCTGGCTACCTTATTGATTTTTCCTTCAGTGATTTTTCCCTTCAGCTATTTCAGTTAACAATTTTTGCCCAATTCTGATGCTAATCGTGTTTCTGGCTTTTCATTAAACCTCTTCTGGCTCTGGTGATATTCTTGGCTTTAAACTCACACACACACACACACACAAAACACAGCCCCTCCCCCTTATTTTAGTCCTTGCTAAATTTCCACTATATCAGGGTTACAATGATATTTACACCATCCTGATATATATGGTAAATTATTATTTTGGTTTCCTTGTACACGAGATTTATGGATAATGGGCTTTATGGATATCTTTATGGATAATGAGCTTTTTATTTGACCCCCACATAGGTTAAGGTCATTCAATTGTTTTCACACTGAGCACCATGATATTCCTAATGATAATTTCTTCCGTTGATTTCAAAATGACTTAATTTGGATCCAGCCCTGAAACATTTTAGATATATTTGAAAACACCGTGTTTGAAATGAGCAGACTTTTGATTAACAAACCACAGTTAATCATAGCAGTAGCTCTGAAACTTATACACTGCTTCACAGTGCTTTTGCAACCCTCTCTAAGTAGCTTACAGAGTCAGCCTCTTTTCCCCAACAATTTGGGTCCTCATTTTACCAACCTTGGAAGGATGGAAGGCTGAGTCAATGAGCCTGGTGAGATTCAAACTGCCAAATTGCAGGCAGCTGGCAGTCAGCAGAAGTAGCCTACAGTACTGTACTCTAACCACTGTGCCACTGCATTATAATCCTTTAATCCGAAGTAGAATGGGGGCAACTGGATAGAGCTGAGCTTTACTGGCCGAATGCCCTTCCTGACACCTATGCGAAATTCGCAGCAGCTATTTTTTTTTTCTTTGCACCATAGGAGAGAGAAACATCTGCCGCTAGCTCGGATTGAACTCTCAACCTTCCAAGTGGGAGGTGAGAGTCTTCACCACTAGGCCACCACGCCGGTCTCTAGCTTCACTATGATGTTTCGCAACACAATACATTCTCAAAGAGTCGTGGTGGCACAGTGGTATTGCAGGCTAATTCTGCTGAATGCCAGCAGTTCAATTCTGACTGGCTTAAGGTTGACTCCCATCTTTTTAAGGTGGGTCAAATGAAGACCCAGAGTGTTTGGGGGGCAAGATGATGACTCTGTAAACCGCTTAGAGAGGACTGGAAAGCACCATGAAGCAGTGTGTAAGTCTAAGGGGCTATTGCTTTTACTTAAGTTCTCCGTGATCCCTGTTCTTCAAAAAAACATGTGAACTTCCCAGTGTTAAAACCAATAGTTTTTAATCTGCCTTTTTTGTTTGTTTGTTTTGGCTTTTTTGGTTGACTTCTGTCTGTTCAGCATAGAATATCCGGAGCCAAAACTCAGATGATAATGGAAGATTGGGATTTCCTGCAGCTACAATGTGCCCTGTATATTAACAGCGAACTTTCCGGCATTCCCCTCAACATGGCACCCAAGAAATGGACCAGAGGCTTTGTGCAAAGGCTCAAAGGGAAGCAAGGTTGGTGTTCCCCGGTTTCAGTCACCTCCATAATTTGTGAGGCCCACAGCGAGGCACCAGTATACACCAGTAACAGAATTGCAAGCTTGTGTGTGTGTTTTTTCTCACCGAAACGTCAATCAGGTTTTATTTCACTAAGGTCATCTCATTTTCCCTCTTTCCTTTTTTTGTTTTGTTTTCTGTTTTGCTTTGCTTGTTTTGCTTAGGTCGTTTTAGGGGGAACTTGTCCGGAAAACGAGTCGATTTCTCAGGCAGAACAGTGATCTCTCCCGACCCTAACCTGAGAATTGATGAAGTGGCTGTACCTGTTCACGTGGCCAAGATTCTCACCTTTCCTGAGAAGGTAGTGAAGACGAATTCCACTTTGATTCTCTGTGGTGTGGCCCTTTGGTATAGAAGCCTTTGACGAGATGCCCTCGATGAAAGATTTCCCACTTACTGCATTTCCCCAAAAATAAGACCTTGTCATTTTTTCCCCCCACCAAAAAAGGCACCAGGTCTTATTTTGGGGGGATGTCATCCACTGACTAACCTCACTTGCGCACGTTGCCCCCGGCCTCCTTTTCACTGTCTGAGGCCTTCAGGAACTTCTTCTGCAGCCGGCAAGGCTTTCCTGAAGGCCTCTGCAGCCGATAATAGAACTTAGGATTGATCCAGAGCTTTGTTATTAGCTACAGAGGCCTTCATGAAAAAGCCTCGGGCATATTTTGGGGGTAGGTCTTATATTGGGTGCATGTGCAAAAAATCAAGCTAGGACTTACTTTCAGGGTAGGTTGTATTTTCAGGGAAATGGCAGTTTGAATCGAATTGAATTGAGTCTTAGGTTGCATTCACAGAGGGATAGAATTAAGATCACATTAAGTGTTAATACCACTTTATAATGCTTTGGTAAGGCCACACTTGGAATACTGCATCCAGTTTTAGTTGCCATGTTATAAAAATGATGTTGAAACTCTAGAAAGAGTGCAGAGAAGAACAACAATGACGATTAGGGGACTGGAGGCTAAAACATATAAATTGCTGGAATTGGGTATGTCTAGTCTAATGAAAAGAAGGACAAGGGGTGTCATGATAGCAGTGTTCCAATATCTAAGGTGCTCCTACAAAGAAGAGGGGATCAACTTATTTTCCAAAACACCAGAAGGCAGGACAAGGAGCAAAGGATGGAAACTAATCAAGGAGACAACCAACCTGGAACTAAAGAAAAATTTCCTGACAGTAAGAACAATTAATCAGTGGAATAGCTTTCCTCCAGAACTGGGGTCTTCAAACTTGACAGCTTTAAGACTTGTGGACTTCAACTCCCAGAATTCCTCTTCCAGTCTTGTTAGCTCAGGGATTCTGGGAATTGAAGTCCACAAACTTGCCAAGTTTGAATGCCCTTGCTCCAGAAGTTGTGGGTGCTTCATCACTGGAGATTTTTAAGAAGAGATTGGATACCCATTTGTCTGAACTGATCGAAGGTTTCCTGCTTGAGCAAGGGGTTGGACTAGAAGGCCTCCAAGATCTCTTCCAATTCTGTTATTCTGTTAACTGCAAGACTAAAGTCAGTCAGAATTGTATTATTTGGAATAACCCAGGTAGCCCCTGTCCTAGGTGTGTGGGTGGTCGTGGTGATGACAATGTTGATATATTAACCTGGACATATTTACTAAATTTGACATAATATTGAAATGTTTGTCTTATTGTATCAACTCTTGTGACATCTTCCATATATCCAGTTCTTGAGGTCATTGTAAAGGTTTGTTCTTCCATTACGTTCTAGACCTCTAAAGGTGCATTTCCTTTCTACTTGGTGCAGGTAAACAAGGCCAACATCGCCTTCATGAGGAAACTTGTACGTAATGGTCCAGAAGTCCATCCTGGTGCCAACTTCATTCAGCAGAGGCATACACAAATGAAACGGTGTGGGTTTTTTGTTTTTGTTTTTTAGTCATAAGTAGCATTTTTCTATTTCTCTGTCCCCTCTTCCTGCTGTTTCAGTTCTTGGCTTTCAGTCATGCATAACTCTATAGGTCTTGGCCTAGGGATTCAGTGGCTAAGCTGCTCAGCTGGTCGATCAGAAAGGTTGGCAGTTGGGCGGTTCGAATCCCTAGCGCCACGTAACGGAGTGAGCTCCTGTTACTTGTCCCAGCTTCTGCCAGCCTAGCAGTTCGAAAGCACGTTTAAAAAGATGCAAGTAGAAAAATAGGGACCACTTTGGTGGGAAGGGAACAGCGTTCCCTGCACCTTGAAAGGAATTTAGTCCTGCCGGCCACAGGACCATGGAGACATCTTCGGACAGCACTGGCTCTTCGGCTTTGTAAGGGAGATGAACACCACCCCCTAGAAGCGGAAACAACTAGAACGTCTGTGCGAGGGGAACCTTTACTTTTATCTATAGGTCTTGGATGTAATTCAACACAATCTTTGTGGTTTCTTCCTGTCACTTTATATTTCATTTCTTTTGCTAAGGCCCTTCTGTTTTTAAGTGTGGGTGAAATTAACTCCTATAAATATACTTTTCCACAGAAGTAGCAATGTGCCTTAGTTGTAAAAAAAAAAAAAACCTTAGGAACTTGGATTCCCAGCTGATAGAAACACATACAGTTTTAATTTTAATCCCATTAACTGTACAATTAAAAATAATTGTATTTGTTGATCAGCACATTTGGATGACAAAGCATGTTACTTTTTCTCTTCCTGAACAATTTAACGTCAACTTTTTTTTAAAAAAAATGTTTTATTAATACATTTTCCTTTTATATTGCATAAAAAATTCCATATCAATCTGAACAGCGTGTTGTCTGGACGTAATTAGTTTTAGGTAGAAATACAATGTTAATCAACATAAATCATAATAGTAAACAATAATAGTCACGAAACAATAACACAATTAGTTTATCCATCTTACAAAACCCTCAATACAAAGGTTTAATCTACACTATATTTTATTATAGTATGCGCTGCAACTTTTGACTGTTAGATGAACAACAAGTTTTAAGGGAAATCATTTTTATTACTACAGAAGGCATTTCCAAGGTATAAGGGGACAGGGGTTTTTTTGATGGTGGGATTTAGAAAAGGTAATCATTTCATCAAATGATTTCATCCAGCTCTGACTGGATGGTAGGGAATGGAAGGTTTATACTCCTTGCAGACAGCTGGTCATTTGTGCTCTTTTAGAAAGTTGTTGAGGCCACTTGGAGGTTTTTCTGTGTCTTCAGGGTCACGACAGTAGTACAAATGGGTGTGGAGTGTTCTTGGTACTGCTGACAACACAGTCCTTTCAATGGTTCCAAGAAGGCTCCACACCCATTTGCACTATTCAATTGACCCTGAGGACACAGATAAACCTCCAAGTGGCCTCAATGACTCTAAAAGAATGCAAATGACCAGCTGTTTGCAAGGAGTATAAATCCTTCCACTCCCCACCATCCAATCAGAGCTGAAGAAGCTTCTTCGATGAGAAGTGAAACGTCTTCAAAGAAAAACCAGAAAGTCCGGTTATCTCTTGAAAAAGAGCACCTTTGGGGCAAGTAAACAGTACTTCAGAATATTTAAGTGCAAGTTTGAATCAATTTCTGTATTTTCTTTCTCTCTTCCTGCCCCTGCTTAGGTTTTTGAAATACGGAAACCGGGAGAGGATGGCACAGGAGCTGAAGTATGGAGACATTGTAGAGAGGCACCTGATCGATGGAGACATAGTCTTGTTTAACCGCCAGCCCTCTTTGCACAAACTCAGCATCATGGCTCACATAGTAAGCATAAAATTATTTTAGGTTTCTCATTGTTTCATGGTCTTTAGGAGTAGGGTTGTAGTAAGAGAAGGAGAAGGTTGGTGCTGAAGATGTTGTCTGTGTCAAACTTCAAACACAATCTGGTTATTCAGCTTCATGATTCATCTAGTGACAAAGTTGCTTATTGTACTAAATTTGCAGATAGAGAAATTTCCTGACAGTTAAAGGGATTAATCAGTGGAACAACTTGCATCCAGAAGTTGTGAATGCTCCAACACTAGAGGTTTTTTTAATAAGAGTTTGGACAACCAATTGCCTGAAATGGTAAAGGGTTTCTGCCTGAGGATGAGGTTGGACTAGAAGACCTCCAAGGCTCCTTCCAACTCCATTATTATGTTACAAATAGCTAACTATTCCATCATTTCTGGAGAAAGTAGGACCAAACTTAAGTTTCCAAGAAAAAACCAAAGGTGCTTTTTCAAGAGGCAACTGAACTTTCTGATTTTTCTTTGAAGACGTTTTGCTTCTCCTCCAAGAAGCCTCTTCAGCTCTGAAGTTCTCAAAACTGAAGCAAAATGTCTTCAAGGAAAAACCAAGAAAGTCCAATTGCCTCTTGAAAAACCACCTTTGGGACAACCATGACCTGGATGACGGAGAATCTCCATAGATGTTTTCTGTCTACTTGGTCATGTATCAGAATTTGGCTGCTTGGCAACTGGCATGTACTTATGACTGTTGCAGGATTCTGGGGTCATGTGATCTCCTTTTGTGACCTTCTGACAAGCAAAGTCAAGGGGGAAGCCAGATTGAACTGTCGTGTGTTACTGTATTCAGGACCAAATATGTCATTCTCTTTTTCTTGTTAAAACTGTTGTGGCCTGCCAGCAGAGCTGGCAGCAGACTGAGACGATGAGTAGGTTGGGGAGGAACTTAGGCCAGACCTGGAGTCTGGCAAAGGCTCTGCGTTGGAAGCTGAAATGGGGCCAGGGCTGTTGGACATTTCCCAGCTGCCTTCGGAGTTGGAGATAAGTGGGGAAGAAGAACAGCTGGGGCCTGTTCCAGATCCGTGTATGCACAGAGCTGTCAGGAGAGGAGAACAATTAAGAAATGGACCAATTTGGAAGGAAAGGCACTTAGACACTGAATGGCCTCTCCCTTGGGAATAAATAGAAGCAAAAGGGGAGTGGTGGTTGCAGGAGACGAATAATTCACTTATTATTATGAAGATTTGCTTATCATGGTTTGTGACTGGAAGCTCTCAGTCTGACAATTATCCAAGGAACTGATAAGGTCTGTTCTTGCAATTAACCCTTGGAAGGATTATTGCCTGGACTTTTCTGTGTGTGAATGCCATGAATTCACAGTAGCCAAATAAAGAGGGGGTTTTCTGGACAAGGAGTCTGTTTCTTGGTTCTGCTAAGCCTGGATCAGAACAAAAACAGACCTATTCAAAGCCAAAGGACAGCTGCTTCCCATTATTACCATGGGCCTATTTAAAATCCCTTGAGCATTTGTTCTCTTTCTTACCTTGGTTTGACCTTGTGTTTCAGGCTAAGGTCAAGCCGCACCGGACTTTCCGGTTCAACGAATGTGTTTGCACGCCATACAACGCCGATTTTGATGGCGATGAGATGAACCTTCATCTTCCTCAAACCGAAGAAGCCAAAGCTGAAGCCCTTGTCCTGATGGGGGTAAGCAGACCTCTTGTTCAGAGAGGCTGCTGTTGAATTCTCCTGGTTAGTGACAGCTTTCAGGAGTCGAAGAGTTTTCAGTGGTGCTAATCGATCTGCACCATTGCATCCTCCTCCTGTTCAAATGAAGCCAGTCGATTCAATTTTGGTCACTGTGATCCCCCCCAAAAAAGATGTTGAGACCTTATGTGAGGGAGAAAAGTATAGAGAAGAGCAACCAAGATGATTAGGGGACTGAAAGTTGGAATGTATGATGATCGCTCAAAGTTTATTGCTCAATAGTAGTAACTGTGAGAGGGATCTTGGAGTCCTAGTGGACAATCACTTAAATATGAGCCAGCAGCTGCCAAAAAAGCCAACACAGTCCTAGGCTGCATAAACAGAAGGATAGAAATCAAGATCACATGAAGTATTAATAGTACTTTATAAGGCCTTGGTAAGGCCACACTTGGAGTATGGTATCCAAGTTTGATCACACAATACAAAAAAGGTGTTGAGATTGTAGAAAGAGTGCAGAGAAGAGCAACAAAGATGATTAGGGGACTCGAAGCTAAAAGTATGATGAACGATTGTAGGGACTGTATGGCTAGTCTAGTGAGAAGGACCAGGGGAAACATGATAGCGATCTTTCAATATCTCAGGGGCTGCCCCAAAGAAGAGGGAGTCAAGCTATTCTCCAAAGCACCTGAAAGCAGGACAAGAAGCAATGGGTGGAAACTAGTCAAGGAGAGAAGCAACTTAGAACTAAGGAGGAATTTCCTGACAGTTAAAGCAATTAACCAGTGGAACAACTTGCCTCCAGACGTTGTGAATTCTCCAACACTGGAAGTTTTTAAGAGATTAGACAGCCATTTGTCTGAAATGGGGTAGGGTTTCCTGTCTGAGCAGGGGGTTGAACTAGAAGACCTCTTAAGTTCCCTTCCAACTCTGCTATTCTATTCTATTTTCAATTCCATTCCATTCTCTATTCTATTTTTATTTTCAATTCCATTCCCTATTCTATTCTATTCTTATTCCATATTCTATTCTAAGAATGGTTACAGGAATTGGGAATGTCTAGAAGGACTTGGAGGGCAGGATAGCAGACTTGTAATATTTGAAGGGCTACCACAGAAAAGAGGGAGTCAACCTATTTTCCAAAGCACCTGAGGGCAGGTGAGAAACAATGGATCGAATCTCATCAAGGAGAGAAGCAACCTAGAACTAATTCCCCAATTCTATCCTGAGTATGTTACAGTTCAGCTCTGCGATTTCATTTTACGCCATGTTTTTAATTGCGTTTTTTTTCCTTGCTTAGAGACACTGTTTGCCATATCTTTGGGTAGCCCTGTGAGAAGGAGCCCTCATTTCAACTCTGAGCTACAAATATTCTCCTTTATTGATAATGCTTTTTATTACCTGAAACAGATCAGATCAACTCCAATTAAATTTGAAGTGATTGAAGTTCACCAGTTCTAACGCCAGTTCTTGATGGAGCGATTTTGCTTGCCCATTGGGGCAAAAAAACTATTTATTGGTGTCTATTTGCTATTAATCAAGTTCTAAGCCAAGAAAGCACCTCTTCTTCCCCCCCACCCATTATTCCTTCAGATTTTTGTCATTGTTTTTCCTCCTTTCTGCTTTGTTTTGTTCTTTGAAACCCAAATATACACTTACCTAACCATTACTCTGCTTACCATATATTTTATACTTCTCTCTGTATCTCAAATGTACCTTACAGTCTACACTTGAACCAGGAAAGTGAAGTAATTGACTTCAAGTGTAAAGTATATGCAACATGATCTGATCTAATCCATTTCTTTTCTCAGAGGGAAACTAAAAAATGAAATACTTTCTTTTCTCAGACCAAAGCCAACTTGGTAACCCCAAGGAATGGAGAACCGCTGATCGCTGCAATTCAGGATTTTCTGACAGGTATGTATTTGACATCAGTCTCTAGATACGTCTTTGAAAATAACGGGCATAACAAGGATGTTTTATTTTAGTCTTTCCAAATGCTTCATTTTCCCAGTGTTTTGGAAAACAAAATTTAAAAAAAAAAATGACAGGAGGTGAAAATAGAAACTAATATCCTTTTTTCCTTTTTTTTTTTTTTTACCTGAGCCTTTAGGGAACTTATTGTTGGAAGAATACTGGGAGTCTTTTGCTCCTGATTGAAATGATGTTTCCTCCTAAATTAAGAAATTAATACAGTGTCACAGATTTTTTTTCTGTTGGTATCTTTTGAAATATGTCGGAAATAGTTATGTATAAACTACAAATGTATGAACCTTGGACCACTTTTTCTGAAAGTTTTCCCCGAAAAGTTTCTGTTTTTTTGAAATAGTATTTACAGCTTTATAAAGGTGAAAGAAAATTTGCCTATCTATATCAAGAAGGAAAGTGCCAGGAGATAAAATATTTTTCTTCTTTTTAATCACTTTTTTTTTTTTTTGCTCTTTTATCTTCATGCCGTGTAAATGATCTTTAAATAAATACATTATTTTGGAGTTGCTTTGCATCGTGATGTCATGCTATAAAAACCTGAGAGCTGATAAAATGCATCTAGCTGAATGCTTTTTCTTTCTTTCTGGATTTTTTTAAAATTATAGGTGCTTATCTCCTCACGCTAAAGGACACTTTCTTTGATCGAGCGAAAGCGTGTCAGTTGATCGCCTCTATTCTGGTGGGCAAGGATGAAAAAGTGAAAGTTCGCCTCCCACCTCCAGCAATTCTTAAGGTATGGCAGAAGAAAGTGTGAGAGTGACTGGAGGGAGGGAGGGAGGGAGGGAGGGAGGGAGAGAGAGAGAGAGAGGATGGGGAGAGAAAGGGAGGAGAAGAGAAAGGAAGGGACATAGGGAGAAAGAGACATGGAGGGTGGGGGAGAGAAAGGGAAAGAGGGAGGGAGGGAGAAAGGGAGGGAGGAAAGGTGAGAGAGGGAGAGAAAGAAGGAGAGAAAGAAGTACAGAGGGAAAAAGAGGAAGATGGAGGGACAGAGCAAGACAGAGAATGAGAATGAATATTCTTGAGTTTGAGCTCGTCTGGTTGCTCCCCTGTGCTCAACCCCTCCATTCCTGGCTCGTAACCCTCAGTTGCCAGCACATCCTCCTCCGAACTACCATCTGGAGAACATTCTTCCCCATCTGTATGTATAATCCTTTCTTCTTGGCTTCTTTTTTTCTTAGCCGGTCACCCTGTGGACAGGAAAGCAGGTCTTCAGTGTCATTCTGAAGCCTGGAGACAGTTGTCCTGTCAAGGCCAATCTCAGAACCAAAGGCAAGCAATACTGCGGCAAAGGAGAAGATTTGTGCAGTAATGACTCCTGTAAGTAGTGCAGCTCCTCCAATTTTGCGAGGTAGCTTCCTTTTATTTAATATTATTTTCAAAGTGAGGACCCAAATTTATTAAGTCTGCACTACTATTACTATTAATCTTCTCGTCACTCCTGATCACCCATCCCCTCCCACTCAAGACTGTATGACTGTAACTTTGTCGCTTGTATCCTTACAATTTATATTGACTATTTCCAAGTATGATTTGATTGCTTATTCTACCCTACGACTATTATTATTAAGTGTTGTACCTTATGATTCTTGACTCTTGACGAATGTATCTTTTCTTTTATGTACATCAAGAGCATATGCACCAAAGACAAAGTCCTTGTATTTCCAATCACACTTGGCCAATAAAGAACTCTACTCTACTCTACTCTGATTCTATTCTACTCTATGCTGCTACTCTTCTCTTCTCTTCTCTTCTCTTCTCTTCTCTTCTCTTCTCTTCTCTTCTCTTCTCTTCTCTTCTCTTCCCTTCCCTTCCCTTCCCTTCCCTTCCCTTCCCTTCCCTTCCCTTCTCTATTCTATTCTATTCTATTCTATTCTATTCTATTCTATTCTATTTCCTCTTCTATTCACCATTCTATTGTATTCCTATTCCATATTCTTTCCTATTCTGTCCTATCCTACTCTATTCTATTCTACTCCATGCTACACTTATTCTATTCTATTCTATTCTATTCTATTCTATTCCATTCTAATTGGTTGGGGCAATTTGGTGACTCTGTAAACTGCTTAGTAAGTGCTATAAAGCACTGTAAAACAGTGTATAAGTCTAAGTGCTATTGCTATTATTTTCAAAATTCTTAAAACTATGTTCTTGTAGTTATTTGCACCTAGTTTTTAGTGTTGAACTGTGTCCATAATGTATCATATCAGACTATCGGTGGTTCAGAACTTCCTCCCTTCGGAAAGAACTTGCATAAAAATTAACCTGCTCATGTTCTGTACTGAGCTCTTTTCCAAAGTGATGGTTTTCAGGGAGGGTGACCCATTTTGTAAGACCTCATGTGATAAATAGAGATCCAGGTAAATTAACACGCTTAAGTCACCGTTGCATAAAATAAGCATGTGAAAGAAGAAAAGCCCTTTTTTATTTGATTCCAAGTGTGTGTGCTACTGTTGTGGCCCCTCAGTGGCCAGTGGAGTTGGCAGCAGACTTGGACAGTGAGGAGGTTGGGGAGGAACCATGGGCCAGTCCTGGAATCTAGGGAAGGCTCTGATGAGTGCTCTGCATCGGAGGCAGAGATGGGGCCAGGACTGCCCGACAGTTATCAGCTGCCTTCGGAGTCAGAGATCAGTGGGGCAGAAGAACAGCTAGAGCTTGTTCCCAGTGTGCACATGCACAGAACTGCCAGGAGAAGGGAACAGTAAAGGAACAATGGTCAATTTGGGAGTAAAGGCGTAGGTGGACTGTGAATGGCCCCCCCATTGGGAATCAAGAGCAAAAGGGGAGTGGGGTTTGAAGGAGACAATCAGTTCATTTAATTAGTGTGAAGATTTGTTTGTTACTCAGAGACTCCTTGCCAAGTATTTCCTTGGACAACGTTGCACTTGGAAGCTATCGGCCTGGCAACTCTCCAAGCCCAATAAGGTCTGTGGTAGTAATTCACTCTTGTTTGCCAGGACTTCGCTGGATGTGAATGATAGGAATTCACATTAACCTAATAAAAAAGTGTTTTGTCAGGATGACAAATCTGCTTTGTGATTTTGGGAAGCCTAGATCAGAAAAGCTATGGAATCTATAACCCAAGGTACTTTGGAGCACATCAGGTGAGAAATTTCAGCAACACAATGCTATATGAACATGAGGAACCTTTTAAAGTATCTGTGTCTTCTCCCAGGCTCATGGCAGCTGCCGCAGAATACCATAAAAATACAGCTGCATTTAAAGAGTTGCAGATTCTTAAGTCTTTTGTTGGTGTTTTGGAATTAACATCAAGCACTTTGCACAGCTGAGCAAGGAAGGATCGAAGCTGCCTCCTCCAGAATGTTCCCTTGGCCAACTGCATTGCATTTGTGTTTCAGATGTTGCAATCCACAACAGCGAGTTGATGTCTGGCAGCATGGACAAGGGGACGTTGGGATCCGGATCGAAGAATAATATATTCTACATTTTACTAAGAGATTGGGGCCAAGTGGAGGCAGCTGATGCCATGTCAAGGTTAGCCAGACTGGCTCCTGTCTACCTCTGTAAGTATCTTGAACCATGAATTAGGGTAGAATAGAGCTGGAAAAGACCTTGGAGGTCTTCTAGTCCAGCCTCCTACTCAAGCAGGAGAGCCTATACCATTTCAGACAAGTGACTGTCCAGTCTTTTCTTAAAAATCTCCAGTGATGGAGCACCCACAATGTCTGGTGGCAAACTGTTCCACTGGTTAATTGTCCTCACTGTTAGGAAGTTTCTCCTTAATTCTAGGTTGCTTCTCTCTTTGATTTGCTTCCAACCATTTTTTCTTGTCCTGCCCTCCGGTGCTTTGGAGTGTGTCTGTGTCTGTGTGTCTGTGTGTGTATAAAGGACTGGAGGTGGCTGATGAGGCAGAGGAGGAACAGCTGGGTCCAGTGCCTGACGCATGGATGAGCAGAAGGCAGAGGAGAGGAGAGCAGTGGAGATCTATGGGCTGGTCCTTGGGACAAAAGAGCCACCGCTGCTAGCAAAGCCACACCCTAGCTCTGGGGATAAAAGGCAGGGGGAAGAGATGAATAGAGGTGGCAGGCAATTATTTGTCTCCCTGCCAGACAAATTTGTTAGCTTGTGAGAGAAACTGTTTGCTGGGGCTGTTGGCGCTTCTCATAAAGGAATCTTTTGAGTTAGCCTCAGAGGATTTGTCATATTTGGGGATCTGGGTCAAAACACCTTTGCTGCAAATGTGCTGATGTAGTCTTTTTTGGCCCTTGCATAGCTAACCGTGGCTTTTCCATTGGAATTGGCGATGTCACCCCCGGCCAAGGCTTGCTGAAGGCAAAATATGAACTTCTGAATGCCGGCTACAAGAAATGTGATGAATATATTGAAGCCTTGAAGACTGGAAAGCTGCAGCAGCAACCTGGCTGCACAGCGGAGGAAACCCTAGAGGTTCGTTATATTCCATTTGCAAGTTTTAATTTGTTAACTAAATTTATATGCCGCCTATCTCTCCATCAAGTGACTTGTCAGCTGTCCAGTTGGCGAATCCAGAAAAAGACATTATTTTACCAAGAATAAAAACTTGACTGAAAAAAACAACAACACATTGGAACAGAAGAAACAAAACCAGTTCTGGGTTTCTCACCCAAAAGCAAGCATAGTTAATTCTCCCCTTTTCCCTACGGGCCACCCACAGTCCATTACGTCCACCAATCACTTCTGCTGATATTGTTTTGGGTACCTACCAGTCATGTTGGAACATCTGCTCGGTGTGTCCTTGAGGTGGAGGCAGTGTCTCATAGGAACTGATGGATGCTTGAATGCCATCCCCCTCACCTGTATATTCCAGTCTAATCCCCCTTCCCTTTCATGGTCAAGCTGCAGGTAAAGTAGAATGTAGGTGAAAATGTGATTTAGTCTTGATGGCAACTCTTAAGTGGCTTCCAGCAAAGATAAAACCAACAGTCCCAAACATTAAAATATTAAAACGATAAATGTTAACATTACAATTAACAAAGACAGCTAAGGAAAGAAGCAATGTATAAACGAATGAATAATATGACAGTTTCCCTGATAGAACAATTTATCTGTGGAGTGACTTCTCTTTAGAAGTTGTGAATGCTCCAACACTGGAAGTTTTTAAGAAGAGATTGGTCAGCAATTTGTCCGGAATGGAATAGGGTTTCCTGCCGAAACGGGGTTGGACTAGAAGACCTCCAAGGTCCCTTCCAACTCTGTTATTCTGTTCTATGTGCATGTCAAAGTTCAGAAATTGGATCCAGCACATGACTGTTTTATCTTTTTTTTAAAAAAAAAAAATATTTTCAAAATACATATAAAATTTACATTTTAACAGTTCTGTGTGAACCGTTACTTATATACTTAGATACAGTATTTACAATTCATCTCCATATCAAATCTTATTTCTCTTATCTAACCATATATATAACATTTCCCAAACCTCATTGTTAGGGATAACATTGTTTACCCTAACTGGTTTAGGTAAAATA
>BHFT01014050.1:0-94697 GCA_004320025.1 Laticauda laticaudata
ATAACAACGGATGGAACATTTTGCTCGTCCGTTGTGTCCTTTTTGCATCCGTTGGCCGGTGTGACATGGGCTTTAAATTGGATGTGGTGAAGTCTATGTACAATATTTTTAGAATGATTCCTTGTAAATATGCTTGTTTGCAAACATTTTTAATTAATTGCTGCACTTTTTTTAATAAAAAATACTAAGAAACCTGATACAGTGTGAAAAATAGAGTTTATTTTTATTGCCCATCTTCTGTATTTAAACTAATATTTTGTGTTTTTCTGGTTATATCTTTAAAAAATTATTGGCAGATTTTTGAAATTCTAATTGGAATCCAGTGGATCATTGACAGCACATCTTGTGCCTCGAGTTCTACATTATCCATCTGTGCCCCAGATTGGATTCCATTGGAGTCCAAGTGTTTTGATTTTTTTTAAATTTGTATTTTCCATTTACTTTAGTTGTATTGATTTATTTACTGTTAAGCAATTAATATTCCTTTTGATTCAACAGCCATCTCATCCAGGAAGGTTGGCAAAAAAACCTGATGTTATACTGATCTATATGTTCAGTTGCTTACTCGAACTAGACTGGGGAGCTGCTTATTCTTTTGCCATTTAGTTTCATTTGTGAGAGAGGAAAAGCAGTAAGAAATGTTAACCTACCCTATACCACACTAATGATCCATGTTCTGTATTTTTTATTTAAAAATTATCCTTTGAAAGTGACAGAGAAATAAGCAGATATTTTGCAGATGTCAGTATGTGTGTCAATTCAATCTGACATGAAATAGAAACATCTCAGAATCACCTTTACTAGGTGATTATGTTATTTAAAAATATCCATAGGAGATGAAACCCTAGAGATCTCATCATTATTTTGCCTGTTGATTTGATTTCTAAAAGTTGCAATAGGAGAGATAATTACATGTATCAAAGTCCATATTTACCTATGAAATAGGAGAGTGTTCTTGGATAAAGATCAGTGAACTTTACAATTTCAAATGCAATTATTTTTAATTTAGGTATACAAAAGAACTTTCCATTCAAAAATTAACTCAAAAACCAATTTGGTACTAATCTGCCAAAGAAAATAGTATCATTAAATCAGGAGTGGATATATCAAGACCTATAAATAATATGGACATTACTGCACATAAAAAGACTTTGCAATCCAGTATTCTGGGGATAATTCCATATTTGGATTGTGAAAGTACTACAAGCAGCAGCTTGTATTTTGTATTCTGATGAAAAATAGAATGTATTGAATAGAACAGGACTTGACAACTCGTAGGTCGGAGATATATGTGTTTCTAAAGACCTAAAATATTTGAATTTGTTTTTGGATATTCTTTCTGTAGTATTTTAGGAAGACTTAACTCTAATATAAAGAAAGGTGGAGAGAAAGAGAATAGAACATCCAGCAGCAAGTTGCAGTGGGTGCATCACTAAAACACCTGAATAACCAGGTTAGAAACAGATCAATGAAAATCTCTATAGTTGCCCAGAATCAAGACTGAAGCACTTGGTAGCTTCAGTAGCACTTAGTTAAATAAGCACAAGCATATATTTTCAAAAGCTGACTATGGAAAAACTTTCCAGTTTTTCCATTCCTAAATATTATGATTTTCTTTATTGAACAAGTCCTAGAAGCTTTTATGTCCCAGGGTTACCCTTGGATAGGTAGTCTGTTGTGCCAGAATGAGAGAGAGCTCTTCAAAGCACCTTGAGGGCAGCACAAGAAGCAATGGGTAAAAACTAATCAAGGAGAGAAGCAACTTAGAATAAGGGGAAATTTCCTGACAGAACAATTAATCAATGGAACAACTTGCCTCCAGAAGTTGTGAATGCTCCAACACTGGAAGTTTTTAAAATGATGTTGGATAACCATTTGTCTGAAGTGGTGTAGGGTTTCCTGCCTAGGCAGGGTTGGGCTAGAAGACCTCTAAGGTTCCTTCCAACTCTGTTATTCTAGTCTGTTCTATGTTGCTCTCTCTGATTTGGAAGCTTAATTCATTAAAACTGGAAGAGATGGGAGAGTCCATTGGTTATGGCTGGGAATAGAGAATCAGCCATAGGGGTATTTTTTTCAAGCTGCTTTCCATGCAGCTAGCATAAGGCCCTGGCTTTCTGCCATGTCAGAGACAAAGGTGGTTGTAAGAAATATCAATAGAAGATTGTTTTCTTTGTGCAAGCAAACATCTGTTCTCTCTTTCAAATTGTGCAAAGTCCATCCAGGGATCTAATAAGCTCAGATGTGTTTGTTTTGGAATGACAATTCTTTCCTAAGGTGTGCTTATTTCCTGAGTGATGAACATTGAAGTCAAAGGAAGAAAGGAATTGCTCTTTAACAGCTGCTTGTAATTTGTCAGACTTTGAACTTTCCTGATGGATGAAGGTGCAACTTGTTATATTTCATACCTGCATTTCTCAATGTAAGATGCATTGACTGGACTCTGTGTATGTGTGTGTGTGTGTGTGTTGGGGGGAGTGTGAGAGAGAAATTGTGGACTGAGATATAAGAAGAGGAAGAAGGGAACAGTCGTTGCCTGACCTTGTTTTAAGACCCAAGCTCTGAAAATACGTGAATCAGGGAAGTAGGAACAATATGACAAGAACAAAGAGAAGAAATCCTGTGTATATTTTAGATATAAGATAGAAAGCATTGGAGGTTATGGACATTGAAGGAAGGGAACATAATGGATTGGGAACATGTCCTCTCAGAAACAGGCTTTTCTCTTCTTCCTTTCTTTTTCTAAGACTATGCAGTGTTTGGGATTTACTTCAGAAAAGATAGTTTGGGGTATGTGGGAGTGGAAATATGGCACCTTCATTACACTCTGTTTTTTCCCCCCAGGATCATGCGGCTGTTGCAGGGAGGTAGGTACGCATGTGCTCAGAAGGAATTTTTGGGAGCCGTATCAAAAGCACTGCACAGCTCTAGTGGTTTCTGCATAATCAGAGGAAAATTCCCCCCTGCCCGATAATCAAAGTTTGTAAACAAAAAGAAAAACACATTTAAAAAAAAGAAAGTCCACAATTGCTTGAGATGATCTGGGAAGCTTTGAGAATAAAAATAAATACACTTAAGATGTCAGTTGAGGTGACACAAATTGAAGGTGGAAGAAAATGGGAATTAGTTATCCAACACCGTTCGTTGAGAGAATCTTCTGGAGGTGGTAATTAAAGAGAGGATTTGTGTGGATGTGTGTGTGTGAGTGGGGAGAGCTATGTGCTACAAGGATAAAAAAAATCCCTCCCAGCTCTGCGTTATATATAGTCATATATATAATATGCGTTATATATATTGCTTTCAGTAAGCAAAATAAAGACTTTAGAATTTCCCTTTTATTGCTACTCTCCCCCAGATTATTGAATAACAATAAAACAATAAAACCTAAATCCTCATGCTGTGTAATAGAAGGGGAAGACTGGTGGGGGAGAGAATAGAATACAAAATATAGAATATCAGAGTTGGAAGGGACCTTGGAGTTTTCTAGTCCAACTCCCTGCTTAGGCAGGAAGCCCTGTTACATTTCAGATAAATGGTTGTCCAGTCTCCTTTTAAAAACTTATAGTGTTGGTGCACCCACAACTTGTGGAAGCAAGTTGTTCCACTGATAAATTATTATAGCTATCAGAAAATTTCTCCTCAGTTCTAGGCTTTTTGCAATAAGATTTGTCTGGCATGATCTTTTTTGATTCTGAGATCATAGCTGCCAGTTCCTTCAGAACTTAGGGGTGTCATCCATCTGGTCCTGATAATTTGAACTCCCATCTTGGAATTAAGGTTTGTCTTCTACCACCATCCCAAGAGTTGACAAGAGAACCTGAAGTATTGCTGATCATACTTTTTATTTCCAGATTTACCTGCATCAGGCAGGTTACTGTAATATTTTTCATAAAACTGTTCAATGAGGTAATAGGCATAACAATTTCTTATAATTCTAAGAGGAATAAAGAAAAATATGCCCAACAAAAAATAAACTGACAAACAAAAACAAATTAAGGAATAGAAATGCTAAACTTAAAGAAGACTCCAAAAAACCAAACATTACAAAACCAGATAATTAATAACAAAACACAAATTGAATGTTTAAATCGAACAAGGAGAAACTGATTTTAATTTGAAGATGACAAAACAAACCTTACTTTGAGGAATGCCAATAAGCCAGGAAGATGTTAGCTTACAAAATAAATAAAAAAAGAAAGAAAAGAGATTGATATGATCAATTAATAGATGGTAACGGTGATATACAACAAGAGATTAGGAAAAAAAAAGAAATGTGCATAAATAACTCCGAAGAGTTAATAAAAGAAGAAATAAATGAGGATAGAATAAGAAATTATTTAGGATGAAATTAAACATAAAGAAATTAGAAGAGAGAAATGATTAGAAACACTAATAAAGAATATCGTGTGGTCTGAACTGAATCAGCAATAGAGAACCAAAAAAAAACAAAACAAAGCCCCGGCCCTGACGGAATCCCAGGCAGATTATATAAAATAATTGCAGAAACAGATCTGGACCAATTTATGTTTGGAAATTTTTAATGAAGATTATTGGCAGCTGAAATGCCGGACTCATGGAGGGAGCATTTGATTTCGTTGATCCCGAAGGGAGGATTCTGAACCCAGATATTATTAACAATTATAGACCGATTTCCATATTAAATACGGATTACGAAAAATTTGGCCTCATTATAGCTAATAGACTTTAAAGAGAATCGTATAGTTTATAAACATGAAGATGCAAATGGTGATTTCTCCCGATTAGACAAGATGAGCAATAACTCAGAACAATATTAAGATACTTCAGAATTTTATGAAAGCCCACCCAGGAGAAACAGATTTGCACTTATGTTTTTAGACGCTGAAAAGGCCTTTGATAATTAAATTGGCGAATTCTTAATTACCAAAAAATTACAATATGAAATAGGCAAACCAAATTTAGAAATATTATAAACATACTATTTATGACATTACAACAGGCCAATATTATAGGTAAATGCGGAATTATACTAGTCCAATAAAAATAGAAAAGAGAGTTAGACAAGGCTGCCCGCTCTCGCCCCTGCTCTTCATATTCGCATTAGAAATATTACTAATTAAGATAGACAAAATTCCAGGCGAATAAAAGGCGACTAAGATGAAATCAGAAGAATACAAGATTACAAGCATTTGCTGATGATTTGGTTTTTTTTCATGAGGATCCAATGTGAAAAGGACAAAAAATTGATTAAAGAAATAGAAACCAATTTGTGCAGCAGATAGCAGGAACTTAATTAGGAAAAAAAACAAAATTAATGACTAAAAACTTAAACAGAAAAGCAGAAAAAAGAACTAGAAGAAATTATGGAATACAAGTGACAAAAGGAAAATTAAATATTTAGGGAATATGGTTTACAGCACTGGTAAGGCGCTTAAAGAAAAACATACAATTATAAATTGATGCTTTCAGGTTAAAGAAGTGATCTAGAATTTTTGGGGCAAAATTACAACTGTCCCTATTGGGAAGAATTACTACCGTTAAAATGAATAGTCCTCCAAATTTTTATATCTATTTTAGATGATTCCAATTGAAATTACGGTTAATTTTTTATTCCAAAGAACTCAATAAAATTATTGCAAAATTTATTTGGCAGAGGAAAAAACCCAGAATAAATTTAAAAGCAAGGCATTGATATGAAGAGCAGGAGAGGGTTGGCACTTCCAAACTTGGAATTGTGTTACCCACAGCTGCCACCCTTGCTATCGGTTAAAAGATTGGGTAAACTTAAATAATAAGAGAATCCTTATTTTTAGAAAGGGCCACAACTTACAAAGGGGTGGCATGTTTCTTATGGGATGTAGGAAAAATTAACCAGAATACTTTTCACAACACTTAAATTAGAGACTCATTGGTAACTAATTGGAAAAAAATACGTAAAAAACAACACTGTTTAAAAGTACGATTTGGCTATAAACAATGAGGCAATAATCCACCCAAACAATTGGATATTTCAGAATGATCAAATATAAAGATTTACTAGACGTACAAGGAAATTTGAAATCCTGTTCAAGAACTTCAAGAACTGGAATTTTAAAAATAGATCAATGGGCATTTTTTTACAAATTCATAGTAGATATAACCAGGATAGAAAGAAATTTGGAATTAGTAATAAACCCCAGCAGCCAGATAAAATTTTAATGGGATCAGGAAAAAAGAATATAACTAGATTTTACAATTGGTTACTTGAAGTAGAATTAGAGAAAAATAGTAAAAGGAAATATGATTGCTTGGAGTAGGAATGTAGAAAGTAATATACACTTAAATGAATGGAAAAGTCTGGGAAGTAATAATATTACAAAATCGGCAGCATACAAAGAAAATGCATATAAAACTGTTTTATAGATGGCACCTTCTTCTTCGAGATTGGCGAAAATGTGCCCCAAAATGAGTCCAAAATGTTGAAATGTAAAAAGAAAGAGGGAACTTTTTTCCACATGTGGTGTCATGCATAGAATCCCAAAAATATTGGAAGATAAGAAATTGGTTAGAAGATATTACTGAAGAACAGATCGAATATAAACCAGAGTCTTTTCTACTGGGGATTTTTGACAAACAAATATCAAAAAAGACAAAATATATTACAATACATATATTAACAGCAGCTAGGTTGGCTTTTGCTCAGTGTTGGAAGCATCCAACGATACCTACAAAAGAAAGATTATCCAAAAAATTTCAAACTGCCCAGAAATGGACAGATAACATTAGCTCTAAAAAACAAAGAGAACTTCAATATATTATTAATAGCTGGAATTATTGGTAAAGTGGTTAGAAACAAAGATGAATTTTATAATATAGGATTGGAAAGAATAAGATTAAATTTTATATGAGTGATGTATAAATTCTTGTAAAGATAAAGTGGTTAGAATAGTAAAAACCAAAGGAAAAAAAATCTCACAAATTGTCGAAAGTAAGAATATTTTAACAAATTTTCTTTTTTGTATTTTCTTTTTTGTATTTTCTGTTTTTCTGGTCCTCTTTTCCCATCCCCTCTTTTTCTTTTCTTTCTACCTTTCAATTATGTACCTGTTGTTATGTTGTTGTTTTTTTTAATTGTAAAATCAATAAAATTTGTTTTTTTTTAAAAACAAAACTGTTCAATGAGAATGGGCTAAAGAGGTACAGGATTAAGATATGCCTATCTAAAGTGTCTCCAGCCGTTATTAATATACAGTAGCAGAACTCCATCTTGTTCATTATGTCTGCCCATCTTATCAGGTGCAGCAAAAGAGGTACGCCCTGTCAAAGAGTTACACCTGACAGGATCCATGAGACAGATTTTTTTTCTGTGGTGCCCACCCTGTGGAACATCATCTCACCAAGCTAAAATTGGCCCCATCCTTGGTAGCCTTCCAGAAGTCCTACAAATATAGTTATGTCAACAGGCTTGGGGGTCTTAATGATGACTTAATGGGATGGCTACATTGTTAACACCAAATATTTTTTCTTCTAGTGTTTTTAAAAATAATATTGATGTTCTTATTGTGGAATGTTTAAAGTGTTTATTTTTTATTATTTCCTTAATTGTACACTGCCCAGAGTTTCATTTGTCAGGCAGCTTTATAAATGTGAGGAATAAATAAAATTAGAGAACAGGATTGGGGATCAGATGAGGAACAAATAACAAAAATTATGTAGGGCTCCTTTCATGCAAGATGGGAAATAAAATCGTGATTTCATCCATCCATGCCATATTTTAATCTGCCTCTCCATCCAAAGCAGTAAAATGTCAGTTATGAATGCAGAACTTGTTTGAGGAACAACAGGCAACATTCTAAGCACTAAATCCCATTGTCTACCTGGTGGCATTCCTGCCAAGTCCTGGGACTATACTGTGAAGTTGAAACAGGCCTCAGTTCAAGACTTTGCTGACGAAATGGTGAAAGAAAGCTTGACAAAGGAAAACAACTGAAAAGAAAGAGACGGATTTTCTTTTTTTTTCTTGCCTGAGTTACCAGTCACAGAACCTGTCATTTGGCTGAGTGAGGCCACTGGGCGGGTCCAAAGTGGCATGGAATGGCTTAAACCCTTTCTGATTTTATAAGGTACCAGCCAGAACAGTGCTTTTTTAAAATGAAGCTAGTTAAAAGGACAGAGTAGAAGGCATTTTGAAGCAACTAAATTGCAATGGAAGGAATAAAACCTAGGATCTCTCTTCAATTTTCCTTTTCCAATGTCACACCTGCCATTTCAGAGTTAGAAACAATTATCTTTGCTTGAAGGGGGGCCAGACTAATTCTTAGTTTGCTTTCAGAAGTCAAGGTAAGATGGTTTCTCATCTCAGTTCCCATAGGGAAGTTATCTGGACCAGCATTTGAGTCTTCCTTAATCTGATGATGGGAGATGATTCCCCAAACTTGAATCAGAAAACCAGTTTAGGAGAGCTCAGGTTAGGTTTCACATAGTAGGGCTTTATTACTATTATCCTTCTCATCTTTCCTGTTATCTATTCATTTAGCATCTTATGACTCTAACTTTGTTGTTTGTACCTTATGATTTATGTTAATTGTTTTTATTTAGTAAACTATTATGATTTAAGTTGATTGCTTATTTAGTATCCTATGACTATCACTGTTGTATCATGATTTGTGATGACTGTATTTTATGATTATGATCATGATTTATGTTGCTTGCATGTTAGCTTATGCACACTGAGAACTTATGCACTAGAGACAAATTCCTTGTGTGTCCAATTACACTCGGCCAATTGTTCTGTTCCGTACCGTTTCGTTCCGTTCCATTCTCAAACCAGCTGGTGGGCAAACCAATCTCTGCCTTCCAGTGAAGGAGAATATCTGGAGACTTCATGGGGGTCAGTTAGGTGGCCACCCTTGGTACTTCCATCAGCTCTCTTTATTCACCATCTTTAGCAGGCCTTCCAGTATTACTGAGTAGCCCTGGTGCTAATATTTATAGGGCCTTCCAGTATTACTGAGTAGCCCTGGTGCTAATGTTTACTGCAGACATTTAGTCCAGTCACGATGGAAGTAACACATTTTGCTTCTACCTCTCTTCACATTCATTGTGATATCGGCCACTACAACCATCAGTATCTCTTATCTTGATTCACTTTAAGGTGCTGGACCTCACTTATGGTAGTCAAGGTGAGCATGGTCCTTTATTGCTTGTAGGAAAGAATTGACTGGGAGCCAAATACAAGCATAATATTATAGTCATTAATGTGGACAGAGCATTTTTGATTGGTCAGAGATGCTTCAAAATGCATGAAAATGTGATGGCTACTTCTGTTTGTAGTTCACTAAAGCATCCATATCTGTTTTCATGGTTGTACTGTTGTAGTAGAAGCCTCCCACAGCAACTCCATCATCTCTGGAAAATATACAGTTGTTTTATTGAGTTGCATATGAGTTCTGAGATTGTGCTTCTGTGCATTGTGATGAACCTCTTCCTAGTTGATTCTGAAATATATCCCAGCTTGTAAAAGAGAGACTGATCAGTATCAATTGCATTATGCACTAAGAACACCTGACTGTGCTGGTCTGGGAGGGGCCGTATGATAACACAGAAGTGTTATAAGCTTTCTTGGCATTTCCATCAAGAAAGGAGGATGTTAAATCAATTGCAGGCCAAGTTCCCAGCTGGTGGAATTCCACTTACCTGCTGTTCAAGCAGCAGTTTCAGAAATTCATAACCATGTGTGACATGACAAGCATGCAACTGTGTAGCTCCTTACTAATGAGAAAACAGACTCATGGCTGAAGGAGTTTCTCCACTTGAGTCATTTTCTTTGTGACAGACCTGTTAACACGAGAGACATTCCCTAACATATGATCTGTAGTCATGCAGCAGCTAAAACCGTCCAGGTGGTGGAAGGAGCCCTCAGTCAAGAATACCACATTGGAGGAGCAGGTTAGACATCCAAGAGATATTTTATTCCTAGCAACTGCTAAAGTTCTAGAATAGCATTTTTCTTGGCAGGCCTGAGCATGTCAAACTCATCTTGGGATAGCATGAGCTAGAGCAGTGTTTCTCAAACTTGGCAGCTTTAAGATGTTTGATTTCAATTTCCAGCATACTAGTTGGGAATTCTGGGAATTGGAAGTCCACACAGCTGCCAACTTTGAGAAATAGTGGAAGGGGAGGCGTCTACTCATCTAGGCTTCCATCCAGCCACCTCTCTTCCATGTCTTCTCATATGCAATGATTTAGTCTGTTTGTGCTGCTTTTTCATTCAGGGATAAATGGAAGAAACTGAAAATACTGCCTGTCCTGAGTTGATAGTTGATTATAGGTAGAGTTTTGCATCTTACTTGAGCAATTATAGACTGCTATTGCTGTCAGAACTTGGGAAAATAATTGTGGAAGTGTGTGGTATTTTAATAATTTTGTCATTTTCATGCCACTTAATTACCTGAATAGTCCAGTCCTCTTGTGCTACCTAAGTGGAATGTTGAAAATAGTCAAGGACATTCAAAATTTACAATTCTGGAATAGATTTTTCTGGTTTCTGTACAAATGCTCCATTTTTCTGATCTGACTATGAAGTAGACATTTTATTATAGAAGATTTACTTCTGGAAAAGTACTGAGCTATCCCCAAATAGCTAGACTTGCAAATTCGAAAGGGAAGAAAAATACCAGAACTTTCTCAAGGCTAACAAACCATTCAATCATTCAATAATAAATTTTGTACATGAGTAGAAACATTTTTAAAAACACCGTGTCATAGAAGTTGATGGAATGTTCAGATCGGGAAGTGCTAACCAACTGATAATTGAGAATGTATGATAATTCGATGTTTGTCGTAGTGTTTGATCTATTGCCTCAGTATAAGAACAGAGAGCTCTCTGTTTTATCAGTTATTTCTATGTATATTTGTGCATGTTGGTTGTAATTAGTATATTTTGCCATTTTTTCTGCAAGCTGGCTGGTTAGTAACTGCCACCAGACCGTTCTTTCTCAGTGTAGAGAATAGTATTTTTAATGCATTTGTTAGTAATGCAAGCAGTCTTGAAGGACTGTTGCCATTGAGGGGATTGGTTGAGCATCAATGCACAAATTAACCATGGAATTGTAGGAAAATAAATTGACATTAAGTACTAAGGAGGAAAATTCTACTTACTGTGGCTCCTTTTGTGTTAGTCATTTTACTGTCCTTTGACGGCAGTTTATCGGCCATATAAACTCAATATGCAGCTTATTTTTTTTCCTGACAATTTCTGAGAAGTAATATAAGTGCACATTACTGCAATGTACTATTAGGCTGTTCTGATGTGAACATAGGAGGGTGCTGTTTGAAATGTGTGGGGGCAGTAATATTACAGGCTGGAGGTGGTCCCCATTATCTGGAAAGTAAGCCAATTGCTTACTTAGGGAGTATATTTCCTGTCCGCCCTGGACTAAAAATGTACTGTAGATCTGAAATAGTTTTAAAAAATAAACATACCAATAAATTATAAAAATGCCTTAACCTAAGATTAAGAGCAATACATATATAAACCTTCATCTCTCACTATTCCATAGCTTTCTGAAAAAAAGAAAGATATTTGCTATACTTTAGAAGGCAATCAAAAATTGGATTTTGCAGATATCTGGAGGGACTCAGCCTGAAGAGGGTTCCTAATTGTTTGAGCTACTAATATTGTTATTGAAGCTTTTAGCACATGAATCTGAGTGGAAAACAATGTACAGGTTTCTATAGCTGCTCTATAGATTCCAAGTAATTTAAAGATGAGTGTATCATTTCCTCAAACTAAACCAGCCAAAAAAGTAATTAAATTATGACAATGTTGGAGGACTGAAGAAAAAAAATAATTTTAGATTCTCTTTTCTCCTGTTTGTCATTTTCTTGCTTTTGTCGAGTTATGTATTTTTACGGCCCACACAATCTCATAAGTGTTAATCAGTTTCAAAGCCTTGAAGTGTGACAGAACAAATTCTATAGCCAGGCATCCTCAGGGACTGCTGTGTATGTTCGCTTGTCTTGCAGACATAGGGATAAGAGCAACACTGAAGGGGAAGATGAGATAAACATTGAGATTGGTCCACTTCTGTTAATTGAACTGTTGGAGAAGGGATTCTAGTAGCCCCCAAATGTTTTTTTCCTGCTTTTTTAGGCAGCCACCTAAGTGACCTATTAAAATGTATATTTTTTTTCAGCATTATTGGACAATCTTTGACTTAATTTGAAGTTCATGGAATCCTTGAAGACAGAAAGAAAACATAATTTAAAAAAATCTACATGGGTTGTTTTGAAATAAATGCATTTATTGGTGGTTTTCAGAAGAAATGGTGAAAGAGAAGGAGAGGGTGAGAAAACTGACAATTCAGCTTTGCAGTTGTTTAAGTCTAGTCCCAGTCCTAGTAGAGGATTGTTATAACTAAACAATAATTATACCTCTTCCTATTAATTGGACAGAAAGTGGACCTGCAAGTTGGTGTTTGAATGCGGGTTGAAATCAGGGGTGGGATTAAATTTTTTTAATAACTGGTTCTGTGGGCATGGCTTAGTTGGTGGGCATGGCTAACTCAATATTATTCACATTGAGGCACACATCTCTTCGCCTGGCCTCTCATGACTGTGGGGATGCTGCAACAGTCATAAGTGTGAAAAATTGTCATAGGTCACTTTTTTCAGTGTCATTGTAACTTTGAATGGTCATTCCACAGAAGCAAAGTACCAACAAAGGAGGGGAAAAAAACTCCAGAGAAGTTCCTGAGACAGGAAGTCTAGTCCTGCCAAGAATGTAATAAGGGTTAACGGAGAGGCAGTTTCTGTAAGCANTCTTCTAACAACCAGTTCTCCGAACTGCTTAGAATGTTAACAACCGGTTCTAGCGAATAGGTGCGAACCTGTAGAATCCCACCCCTGGTTGTAATTTAACAAATTCATGGACCTAACACTATATGGGAAAATTGGATGATAATTCTTCACTGTCAGTCATGTTGCTTAGAGTTGGTGGGAACCACATCTCAACATCTGGAAGACCACATGTTGCTCATCTCTGCGTTAAATGACTGCTAGCATTGTTATACAATCGTTATCTATGTTTGTACAATACAATGACCACACAAATCCTTTCGTTCTAAAGGCTGATTCTTAGTTCTGGGTGTGTGCCACAATGTTGGATCCATGATGCCTGGATGGATCTTCTCCTCTGGTTACCTGGGGTCGAGGAAAGGACTCGTCTTTCCCTATGCCAGTTAAAGACAGTTTAAACAAGGTTTTATGAAATTTTGGGAGGTCGGAGGTTGGCAAAGATGGGAAGAGGTTGCAGAGTGGGAGGGTGATGTCCTAGTATTGTAAAACCAGGTTTTTGCTTTTCGCTGAGGTGGGGGGGATTTCATTGTAGTGGCTTTTCATGATACCTGTTAAACTTATTTTAGCACTTGTACCAGGATTTTCCAACTTTGGCCATTTCCAGGTTTGTGGATTTCAACTCCCAAAATTCCACAGTCAGCATGGCCATTGCTGAGACTTCTGAGAGTTGGTCCACTCCTATTCAAGATTAATTACCTAAGATTAGGAAGCACTGACTTATAAATTACAGGCTCTGGGTATTTCCTTCCTCAAAATGGTGGAAAACTTCCTCAAAATAGTAGAAAACAAAATGGTAATAAACCAGACTTGATTAATTATTACAAGAGGAGGCACCTGTCATTCTCTGTCAGCTTAATTCACCTCACAGGGTTGTTTTTGTGGGGGAGATAGAAAGGAAGGAGTGTTGGATATGATTTGCATTATTTGAATTATCTGTAAAGGTGATATAATTGGGATATAATAAATAATAATTCAGAGAACAATGTGATGGAGGGTTAAAACTCTTTTTTCTCTCCAAGTAGTTACTAAATAAATAATTAAAAATTGAAAACTTTTTCCAGATATTTAAAATTGTGCCTTAGCAAAAAACCAAAACATTTAATCCACCTTTAGCAGTAAATATTCTCAAGTCATGGCAAATAAGCATTTCTCCCCTTTTCCTATTGTTGGATGCTTACCCATTAAGGGGAGAAGATAATTGGGTTCTAGCTTAGTTTATGCTGTCACGTTTTACCATTTTCATATAGCCCAGTCTAGAAAAGTGGAGAGCGAGTGCTTTGTTCCAAACTTTTGCGAGTGATTCTGTTGTAGCAGGAGAAACCCAGCATGAGAACAGAAACAGAAAAAATCTGGCTTCTACTCTTGCCTAAATACAATATTTTGTTATCCCTTGGATTATATTCCAATTTCATGTACATAATTAGGTTGACATTTCAATGTTTCTTGGTAAGTAACATCACCATATATAATTACATCTCTATTTGTTTATGTACATAAATATACTGTGGGAAATTATGTGTTCATATTGCTCACATACTCATGAACATCAAACTTTGGAAAATTATAAAGAGCAGTATGTGCTGGAAATATCTAGCCTAACCCAAGAATCTTATGAAGACATTTTCTTTAAAAAAAATTAAAATAAAAGCACACCTATCCTCTTCTTGCGGTTTCTTAATTGTTGCTGATAGAAGAACACTCTGTGCATCAACTAAAATAAATATAAGAGAAAGGTAATCTAGCTATCATATGGCATAATTAGTAATTTCATTCTATAATCTACCAACACTGCATCCTGTATAGATAGATACTTCTTGAATGTGGGGTCTCTTTTCCCATATGTTTTAGGCTCAAAATGAAATCTATAATTTATGGTTGGTGGGCCAACCCATTAGAGTTTTACTTTAAGGTGTACATCTCTCCAACCCATCTGCCTTACAGACCATGTAATGCATATGTATTTTCTTTCTTTATGCCTAGACTAGCTAGGGTGGTGTGTGACTTGCTGTCTACTTACAGAGCTGCGTTATGATGGCTGCATTTGATGATCTCATTGCCCTTTCCAATCACTTTCCAATCATATTCCTCGCATTTGGGCAGATAGTCCTCTGACCTTATGATTGGGAAACTTTCCAAGCAGATTCCAGAGGTTTCTTCCCTGCAATCTGACTCCAGCCTAAGAGGGTGAGACATTGATCTGTGGCTTCTTTCTTTCTAGCATCTGGTTTGCACTGTGAACTCCTCCGCCCCTCAAGCCAAGGGCATCTGCTGAAAATCTAAAATTAACAGTGTATGTTGATCTAGTTAGCTGGGCTTGGTGACTTCAGCCTCCTGGGCTGGCTCCAGAGCTGACTCAGTTCTACTCGAGGCATTCTTCTCAGATATTTGTGAAAGTGTGATTAGGTTCACATCTGGGGTAACAATGCTCCCTCGAGTCTCATTTTTGTAGTTCTAATAAAGGAGTGTGTTTCTCCAACTCTTTGCTGATAGCTGCTTGGCTTTACTTTTAAGGCCGGGATCAGCTCTTTCAGCATTCATAGTTGGGCAGGAAGAATAGGGCTTCCTTTTATGCTACTCCTTTGGCACATGCCTCAACATATTATGATATGGACCACGGAATTTACTAAGTAAAACATCATTCCTGTGGCATCCCACAATTGAACTCTAGGATAAGATGGAGAACAGGCTACTCGTTTATTCTGGCATGGCAAAACAAGAACAACGGACAACTACCATTCCTAGATGTACTAATCTACAAAAGAACAGATGGCACACTGGGACACACCATATACCAAAAGAAAACACACACAACCGCTACCTCAACGCCCATACCGCCACCCCCAGCACAGATAAATTCCGTGGCGAAAACACTAATTACCAGAACCAAACGCCTGGCAGATAAGACACAATAAAAGACTGAACTATGCACCTGACTGAAGTATTGACAGCCAACGGCTTCCACAAAAAAAAATCACCAGCTTGATCCACAAAAACACACCAAGACATAACAGAGACCTAGAAGACCAACAGACCTATGGAACAGCTGTCTTGCCCTACATAAGAGGTACTACAGATAAAATCAGTAAGATACTACACAGGCATCACATCAAGACCTGCCTTCAAACAGACAAAAAAATAGCAGCCATCCTGAGGAACCCAAAGACAAAATTGACCTGGAAAACCAAAGCATTACGAAATTCCCTGTACATCATGCCCGGCCACATACATTGGACAGACCAATAGAAGATAAGTACCCGCCTAGATGAACACAAAAATGTCAGTAAAAAAGCGGAACACACCTCCTCACTAGTCCAACACATTAAAACCACAGTCACAACATCAACTTCAATGGCACTAAAACCCTAGCCACTATTGAAAACCCCAGCCACAGAATCATCAGAGAAGCCATAGAGATTGAAAAAAACCTGACAGCATGAAAGAAGAGATGATTCCAGCAGACTGTCAATCATTTGGAAGCCTGCACTCTCAAATAGAAAGATCTCCACACCACAAGCCAGGCAAACACCTGGGCACAAACAGACTCACTCTGATAGCTCCAACTCAAACACCCCCCACCAGGCACCCAGGTGAAACCCTTGCTAATGAATAGCAGCTTGCTGATGCAATAGCAGCCGTCCTTTCACACGGGCCAAGCTGCATTGAAAGCCTCTAACACAAGAACAAGAGTGTTGCCAGCCAATCAAAGCCACAAACAGACGAGAAGAAACCAGAAACACCAATCAATCAAACTCCAAGTCCAATGACACAGACCCCAGGCTAATAGCCAATCAGAATAGACCAGCCTCAAATTTGAAACAGAGGAACTGTGAGACACACATCACACAGAAGCCCTGATGATGGCAGATGAGATTCTGCTGAAACGTCTACAACTTTAACAGAACTACAATGACGTGGGATAATACCCGAAGGAAGCTAAACAGCCACAAATGTTAAGTACCCGCGAGAGCTTAAAAAACAACAATATATATATATTATATATAAATATATATATTATATTATATATAAATATATATATATATATATATATATGTATATATATATATGTGTGTGTGTTTTAAGCTCTGCGGGTATTTACATGTGTGCTGTTTAGCTTCCTCGCGGTATTATCCCACGTCATTGTAGTTCTGTTAAAGTTGTAGCTCATTTTAGTTCCATTGTAGACCCAGGTTAATAGCCAATCAGAATAGACCAGCCTCAAATTTGAAACAGAGGAACTGTGGAGACACACTTCCATGCAGAAGCCTGAGGATGGCAGATGAGATTCTGCTGAAACGTTGCTACAACTTTAACAGAACTACAATGAGCTACAACTTTAACAGAACATACAATGACGGGGATAATACCCGAAGGAAGCTTAAAAGCAGCAATATATATATAATATATATATATATATATATATATTTGTTTTTTCAAGCTTTCGCGTGGTACTTACATGTGTGCTGTTTAGCTTCCTTCGGGTATTATCCCCACGTCATTGAGGTGGAATTTGAAACCAGGAACTGTGAGACACACTTCCATCAAAGCCTGAGGATGCAGATGAGATTCTGCTTGAGACGTTGCTACAACTTTAACAGCACTACAATGACGTGGGATAATACCCGAGGGAAGCTGAACAGCACACACACATACTATATATAATAATAGTAAATGGAATATTATTCTATTCAAGTACAGCTCTGCCATTAATATAATAACAATCTTTTACATTTCTATTTCTTTTACAAACATTACCTGGTAATATCAGTTGTGCCTTCCTTTAATCATGTATATTTCATATTTTATTTATTACTGTCTTTAAAGAAAAACAAACAATAGCTATAAACAGTAGTCAATAAAGTTATTATCTTTTATTATCATTATTCAAATTCACATCACTGAATAAAAATCTTCCATGCTTTTCAGTTTTTTTTAAATGTTTTTTTAAAATCATTGAGGCCTTGTTCTCTTTACAAAATATTCACTACACAATCAATATAATTTTTTTCTATCACTTTAATCATCTAACATATTATATAACAATGCTACCCCATGCACCTTTGCAGAATCCTCCCTCCGTTAAATTTTAACCATTGTCTCTGTGTCTTGTACGTTTTTTCTGTACCTCTACATGTTGTTTCTCCTATGAGGCTGTTCAGAGCATCTAGTAGTGGGAGGTGCTTCAGTCTCTGCATTTATAGGCTGAGCTTGATTTGAGGAACGCTCCTCGTCTCCAAGTGAGCTCCTCAGCGTTCCCAGTTTTTGCTCAGCCTCGTGCGGACAGGCAGTGCTTTCGATGTTTCTTGACCGAAACAGGAATCTTAGTTCGTGAACAGCAGTTTTGATTGTAATTCTGTTTTGTCTTTAGCCTTCTTTCTAGTCTTAAATTAACCTGATAGTTTGTTTAGGGGAAGCGCCGTTTGCGCCCCAAAAAGGCGGCGGGAGGTTTCTGGTGCTGCTCTGCACCACCTCCCCACAGCCAATTCAATTACCTCTGCCAGTTTGGTTGTGCTGTGCCTTTAAATTCCGTTTCTTTGCTAGTGGCTTGATTGATAAAAGAAAAAAAAAAGAAACGAATCATATTGCCTTTACCCCCCCCTCCAAATGCCGTTTCCTTCAGTGGGAAGTTAATTGTTGTTAATTCCCTTTTTTCTCCACCGTTACTGTTAATTCGAGAGCTCCGACTTCATTTGCAAGGTTGGGAAGCTGCTGCTGAGAAGCGCGCGAAAAACTATTAACTGCTGGTGGCCATCTTGGAGTGCCACCGTCGTGGCTGTGCGCCTTGTCTGTCTTTCCTGAGCTGTGTGGTATTATTTCTGCTCGAAGCAGCAGGATCCCTCCAGGATCTGAGACCAATTTACTCCTCGTTTGGCAACCTGCACTCGCAGAGATAATTAATCTCGCTTTAAAAATCGTTGGCTTAACCCTCATAGCCTTATTCTCAGTAGCACTGCAGCAAGAACCTAGGCAGTGTCCGCCTGTGCATGGAACTGCTGAAGGCCCTTACAATCTTCAACCACAGCCTTAGGCGTTCTCTATTTGGCTAATTGGATAATACATTAATCTTGGTTGTCTCTTTATTATATTGGAATATATATATAATCACATACTCATAGGAGCAATTACAAATGCAATTAATGCAATAATATTATAACAATGATAAATAATAGCCACTCGTAATAAACTATTTGACAGTATATATTTTTAATTTCGATAAAATATTTATTACTGAGATATGACTCATTATAGATATATAGACACCAGTAAAAAAAATAAAAATAAAAGGGGGCAATAAGAACTTTACCAGGGCAACCGTTCTTGACTCAGATTGGACCCTGGGTGCGCCAACCGCCTTGTCTACAATTTATATTCAAGTATACTGTTATTCTAATTTTAATCAAATGGCAGATGGTAGCACCTCTCAGGCCTCTTGCTTGAAGGCAAAAGCCAAATCAAAACACAGTGGAAAATTCTAAAGCCTCAGAAAGGGACGCCTTAAGGTGCCATAAGGCCTTACAAAACAAATAGACAGGCATACTCGAGAGGTCCACACTGTATCTCAGGGTGCCTCCTCTTCCAGCTCATCAGTTTCTTCTCACGCCTTCCTCCTCCCCTAGATCTCTCCCTTTCATCCAGGCACAGCTTGACTCTACTAGGACAACAGGTCCCAAGTGTCTGGAACACTGACCAGATGGGCCCTTGAAGCCACATTTGCTCTGACAGCCACTGGTCCTCGTCAGGGTGACAGTTTCAGTGAGGAGGTCCAGAAGGATGAAAGCCGCGGATGGAGATGGCTATTCGCCAAGGATTGCGTGCGGGGCTCCAACACGCTGTAATGTCCAGTCCTTACCCTGTGGCTACACGACCAGAGTCCAACGCTGCGGTCTCTGACCCATGTCGGAGCAACACCAGACCCAGGTACATTTACAGGGAGAGACCCCCTCCAAGGGTCGGAGAAGGAGGAGGAGGGAAGTAGTCAATCATTCAAATAGCCAAGTCTGAACTGGGATCAATGCACGATAGCAAGCCCCTGTCAGAGGCAGACCCCTTAGAAGGGGAAATGTCTGAGGATGAGGGTCTTATTCCTGAACCAGCGTGTTTTTACAGGCTTATTCCGGCCACAGCTTTTCAAATCTCTCTTGTTTAAGGCAAAGAACATTGCAGGCCTAATCAAGGCCAACCACTCTGACACACCTGACCCTTCAGGGGAGGGACCAGAGACATGATCTTCAACAACTGGTAGATGAAGCAGAGGTAATTCCAGTTCCACCGCATATTTTCGGACCTGGTGCAGAAGCAGTGGGCCTCTGCAGCGTTGTACATCCCCCCAACTGGACAGTTTGGAAATATTTTCAACTTGGACCCTGATTTTGCAAAGTTACTGAGTACCCCCGAGGTAGACAAGCTATAGTGGCTTTAGGTCCCCCTCTATCCCAGTGAGGCCCTGAGGCTTTAAAGCCGGAGGAATAAATGGGTCGGCTAGGCCCTACACAGACCATCAGTCTGACGTGTGGGCTATCAGATCAGCCACGGCTGCCTCCTTCTTCACGTGGTCGTCTCTTAGATGGCTTCGTCTTTTGAACAACACGTTCCGTCTTCTTCAAACATTAGAGCGCACCCAAGATTTTGCCAAACTTACGGCAGCTGCTGAATTTTCTGCCGATGCTACTTATCATGGCAGTCAATTTGAGCAAGGGCCATTACCTCACATGTCACAGGTGCACCGCTTGGCTATGGTTAAAAAACTGGCAAGCCAACTTCAAACACAAATCCAAGCTGGCCTCATCCCTCATTGTGGGAGATAGATTGTTTTGGCCCTTCCCTGGATCCGCTCTAATTGAAACACGCAACAAGAAGAAAAATTCTCCCCTTCCCTTTTCGGAAGTCCGCATCCTAGAAGCCCCCAGTCCTTTCAGAAGGGATTCTTTTTTGAGCCTTCTATCAGGGATCCTTCTCTTCCAGATATCAGAGACCCGATCAAGTGTATACTTATGGATTCCACTGTCCAAGCATCTACTGGATATCACGAGCCATCCAACCAGTAGTTACCAATCAACGAGGGCAGGTTTTTTATTCACATCTTTTCCTTGTGCCAAAAATTCGGGGGGGTGGGGGGTGGAGAGCGATATTAGATTTGAAATGCCTCAACTGTTTCTTAATATATCGCAAATTTAAAAATGCATACACTCCAATCAATATTTATGACTGGGCATCTGGAAGGGGACCGTGCTCACAATCCATAGATTTGACGGAGGTGTACCTGTACAATTGCTATTCGGCCTTCCCATTATAAGTTTCTGAGATTCTGCTACAATAACCACCATTTTGAATACGTGGCCCTTCCAGTCAGATTAGCTTCTGCCCCCAGAACCTTCACAAAGGTCTTGCAGCGCTAGCTGCCACCTTGGGAACATCCCTGTATGCTCCAGTGTTAATCTTGATGATATTTTGATTTTACTTTAAGCACAGGTCTGTGCAGCGCTAGACTGCCCACCTTGGGAACATCCCTGTTATGCCTCCAGTGTTATCTTGATGATATTTTGATTTTCCCCCTTCCGCCCGATCAGGTAGTCATAGACACTCAAGAAACACATTAATCCCTACAGAGCAATGGCTTCTTAATAAATTGGAAGAAGAGTCAATTAACACCTTTCGACTCGGATAATCCATTTAGGGTGGTCATAAGACGGTGGGAAGCAAAGGTTTATCTGTCACAGATAGACTTAAATAGCATTCAAAGGTTGGTTGAGGAGGTCAGGTTGCTTAGAGGGTGTCGCTCAATGGTCTATCAAAAATTGTTGGGTAAATGATCTCATGTATTTCTATTATTCCTGGGCCCACCTCCACACTAGATCCCCCAGTGGTCCTGCTACGCGTACCAGCGATCTGGCTGGGAGAAACTCCAAACACAAAGTCAGGTTCCACCCCCAAGGTTCTCATTCTCTCCTCTTCGGGTCCACAAGCCGTTATCAGATAGAGGCTGTCTCTTCAAGGAGCCACAAAGGCTCACCATCACCACAGATGCCCGGTCGTCTTGGCATGGGGAGCTCACGTACAGTCAGCTCACAACCTCAGGTCGACGGTCCGTACATAGAGCAGTCGTGCCAGCATAATGCTTGAACTTCGACAGTAACACCTGGCCTTCCGCAACTTCTTCCCCAGGTACGTGGTCAGCACATAGCTGATACTACAGACAACATAAATAGCCAAAACAGTAAACAAGCAAGGGGGGCACCATGAAACAGCTAATTTGGCAAGCAGAGCGCCTGTGTCGCTGGGTGGAGACAATCATATTCAAAGCAGAAACACATTCGGGATCTGTCGAAACACGGCAGACTGGCTAGCAGGGCACCATCAGATCAAGTCGAGTGGTGTCATCCATCCATCCTATTCCAGGAAGCGGCACGGACATTTGGCAGCTGGTGTGGACCTATTCGCTTCCCCTCTCAACACTGCAGCTCCCACGAGTTTTTTCCAGGTACCCATCCCAAGGGGTGGAGAATTTCAACTTGCTCCGTGTTTCCTGGCCCCCAGGCTCCTGTATCATCTCCCCTCCACTCCAACTTACTCCCAGAAGTACCAAGAGTTACTAGGACAAGGAGCAAATAACTCCTCCCACCGTAGGATGCCTATTGGCCCAGATGGCCATGGACTCCCGCATCTCTCGGTAGCCCCCGCGTCCGTGGAGAATCCGCCATCACGACAGAACATCAATTAACCAGAGCCCCTTCACACATCCAACCCTCAATGGTTACAATTGAAACCGTCGAGCTCGATTGCGCCAGTGCTTGAAGACGAAAAAGCTCCTCCATACAAGTTATCGACACTACTCCTAGCTGACAGACAAACCCTCAGCATTAGAATGCCCAGACTGGTTCACCTATCTGCAAATGTCTGTGTATTCAAATTGATCCTGCCTCTTCCTGGCGGCGTCCGTATGCTATCTCGGGAAATTGCAGTCGCGTTGCTGTCAGACAAGATCCGGCTGTTTTTCTATGCTAGTGAGTGGTCCTATTTCCCCAATCCCAGCATTATATGTCCAAGGCAGATTCAGCTTGTTCATAGAGCCAAGAGCTTATCTTCCAAATCTTCTTGTTCCCAGACCATCACGGTGATGGAAAGACAAATGCATAAGGCTTTGATGTGAGGCAGTCGCTCTGTGGATCATTATACAAGCGTACAGCGGCTCTAGGAAATAAGAGGCGTTAATTTTGGTCCTTTCAGCCATACTCAGGGTTACAAGGTCTCACCATCCACGTAGCGGCGTTGGACTTGCGAGGCCACAAAGCAAACAATATTCAGACTCAATGTCTCTGCAGGTGCCTGGGAACATAACAGTTCATCAACAAGGAGCGCAGTAACATTTGGCAGCATGGGCATACAAGCATCAATAACTGAAACTGCTCAGGCCGCGCATCGGGCTTTCCCCATCGCTTCATTAGACACTACAAAAATTGAATGGTGTTGACCTGCTGAGGCTTCCTTTGGAAACGTCCTGTCAACGGGTTCACAGGAACGCAGAAGGAGATTACAGACCAGCGGAGTACCATCCGGTAGGACAGGACAGGCTTTGGTATGTCCCACTGACTGGATCCTCTGACCAGCTCATAGTGAGAAAGGGCGTTGCCGTACTACTGATACGCCTAGTTCTCTTTGAGCTGCATGAAGAATATCCACTCCACCCTTTTTTTCGTCTGGTTGGCACCCTGTTTTGGCAATGAACTTTTAGAAACATGAGGATGAGAGCACTTATTCTCTTGTCGTTTGCCAGAACCTGGGGAACGCTGAGAAGAGTCACGTTGGCGAAGAGGAGCTCCAAAACTCGAAGCTCACAAAGCCTTCAGCAAGTACTGATGCGAGAAGACTACGAAGCACCTCCCACTACTGGCATGCTCTTCAAGAGCACTAAAGAGAACGGGCATATCAAGTTAAGTACCAACGCCCTTTCGTCTCTTTGTGCTTCTTTTCCTTTCCCTCTTCCCTCTCTCTCTTCTCCTCACCATTTATATCCCTTTTATCTATTTCTGTGATCTCCCTTCTGGTCGATCCTTCCCATTCTTGCTTCTTCGCTGCATATTTTGATTACGGTTTACAAGATTACTCTTTTTTGAGTTTTACTTGACTCCAGACACCTCTACAGGTCTTAAACTTGCCCTCTTCACCCCCCCTTTCCCTATTTTTACCCTGCTTAAAACTATGCGTTGTTATTGACGATGGCTTTCTTCATGTCCTGCCCTTCTTGCCTTCCCTCCAGCGTTTTTCCTTGTTGTGTTTACATAGTTCAAGATCTCCATTTGTAAAATTGAATACGAAGCCAAAGATCCTCCTCTGTCTTGTGCTTCTTTATTTGTTCTTTAAGTCTCATTTTGTTAACTCGTTCAAGAGTGATGCCATTAAAAGAATTTTAACCTGGAGTTGTTACCCCCAGTTGATTTTATTTTATTTCATTAGGATCCTCCATCCAAAGATTCCCGGATATATCCAATAATCCAAAACTGTTTCTTGCTTCTTTTCTCACTTTCTCTTTCCAGGGCTTGTTCTCTTGTACAAAGTGGTTTTTCAGCTACAACTGTATCTTTTGCAAGCCTTGGTTCAAAAATTCCGACTATCAATTTTTTTAACGTTCCACAGCGCCGTCCTCCCATTCTCCAGATTCCGCCCTCTTTTTCCGCTTTTCCCTCCGCTGATTTTTTTTTCAAAAGAAAGTTTTTCACAATTATACCAAGTACATCCTTTATCCTTTAGACACTCTTATTTTTCAGCTAGAAAATAGCCTGTTAATCATCAAAGTGGAATTAGTATCAATTTCTTATTCAAACTTTCTTCTTCTTAATGTTCCAAGTCAGTTTAAAAACTGTCAGTGTTAGAGGAAAAAAAGCCAATTTCCGCTTTCCTTTCCCTTATCTCTTTCGCAGCTTTAAAATCTTTTTAGCACCTTAGTATAGTCCTTAAAATTCAGGTTCCAGGTACCTTAAATAGAATGTTCTCCATTCAAACCCAGTCAATCAAACTTTACTTCCTAAAATAAACTTCCTCCTGTCCATCTTGTCCGGTTTGGGTTCTTTATTGAGGTGGCCATTTCTATGACTCCACCGCCTGCAATCTGAACTGCCTTTGGGAAGGAATAATGGCCAGCCGACAGGAGAAGGAGAGTGCGCGCGCATCTCCTCAACACTGCTGATGGAACCCCCTTCGTCCACCACCTCTACGGGTGGCTTTCAGCCCTGAATCCGGGTGGCTCGGGGGTGCTCCAGTGGCAACCACAGATCAAACATTTAGACGATGCCGCGATTCTTGGCCGCAAAGAAGCCCTAACCGAAGTCACTTTAAGCCTGTCTGAACTGACAGGAGCATTAGCTTGATCCTTGAAATTGGGTCCAGCAATCAGGGATATAAAGAGCAAGGTATCTCAACTATTGCGCATACGAAGTCTTGCCTCTGTTGCTAAGCAATTCAGGGTGTTCCTAGGGAAAATGCAAAAAAACTATCATGTAAATTAGCAAAAGACTGGATGGGTTGAAAACAAGACCCTCATTACAAGTACGGATAGTATTTTTTTCTTCTTCTGTTGTCCCAAAGAAGTATCTGTATGGCAAACTGATAACCCGTGCTTCTATTGTTTGCATATCCTCTTTACTAGTCCTTTAGGCATCTCTGCCTATTAGAAAATAATAATTGCAGTTTTAGGGTTTCAACTATGAGAGAAGAAACTTTTGGGCTCTCTGCTCTGGATGTTTCTGCAGATGTTTCATTACCCAACTAGGGTAATAGCATCAACATGAATGTTATCTGTACTGAAACATCTGCAGAAAAACATCCAAGGCTCCAGAAAGCACGAGGACATAAGAATATTCATCCCATCACTGCTTCTGCCCTGCTATTTCATTATTTATGTAAAAACATACTATATGTATGTTTGCCAATAATATTTGAGGTTTTTGGACAGGCAATCATACAAACGAATAAATCAGATAAGTAAGATAAGATACCACAACAAATACATTGGGGGAAAATCGCCTCTGCCATCATATAGAGAAGATGCTGCAGTTTTGAAAAGGAAGGTGAGCCCATATTGTTCCCCTAGCTGCCCAAAACAACCCAATGTTCTTCTGCTTCTTTTCTGCCCGATAGAAAACTTAGCAAGCAAAGTCAGATCATCAATATTTGAAGATTGAAGGGAATATCCCTGTTGGCTCAGATGTTCAATGACATTCACTAAACATTATGAATCACTGCCATTTATTTGTCTGTAAATATACACCATCCGCCTGTATGAAATGAAAATGGAATTTACTTTGCTAGTCCTGTTACTTTTTGTGTTTATCATCGGGACACTCTCCCCGCCCCTTTCCTCCCGTCCACTCACAACATTCTTGCTCCTATCAGCCCATGTCACACTGCACCAACGGATGGAATAAGAGGATGTAAAACTGGAGAGAAAACACTTTGCCATCCGTTGGTGTAATGCGATGCATCCTTTCTGTACTCATCTGCGGTCTGTTTTTCTTCCTCTCTATCCCGCTCCAGCATCCATCGACTGATGGTTCCATCCACATCAAAGTTTGTGAGCTGCCTCAAAACTTTCATGCGCGGAAGAATGTACTCCACCGGGTCCGGTTCTGATCCGCAATGCGTTTACAGGGGGAACACGATCCATTCTGCATGCCGTAGGTCATCTAGATGTTACGCGGTCCAGCTACATCCCTAGGCATCCGCTGCGGCATGTCGCGAACTCAACAGTCCGCTCAGCGGAAAAGCGAACACAGGGGAGGAAGCGAATCGACGCGGACATGACGCGCAGCGATAGTAGGCACGGCGGAAAAGGATGGCAAAGCGCGATGCCAGCTCATATACAACGCATCTGAAAACGAGAAAAAAACAGTTCGGCAGAGCGGACCTATCTCGGATATTAAGATGTCTAGAGGATGCCTAGAGTGATGCAATAAAGGCACCACCAAGTGGAAAACTTTATATTGCGATAAAAATAGCGGGAGCAACTCACCATGATGATCCACTTCCATCCAGCAAGCCTGCTGTGGCAGACTCTTGCAGCCTTCATTCTGGCTCATTGCTCTTCCACAGCATCCACTGGATGTCCACAATGGATTGTATTATACACATCTGCCTTTGGTAGCACCATCGCTTCTGCAACAGTGTGCAATAGCCACTCTATAGGCTCTTTCAACTGTTCATCACGGGATAAGAAAAAGGACGTGCGCGAAGAAGCGGGTCTGGGTCCGAAGATATGGATCGGGAGAAGAGCGGCAGTATGGACTGTACGCAGCTGATGGTGGAGAGCTGAGGAACGAAGCCATCTTCGCATTGCCAAGAACTTTCATTGACGGACTGCTCCAGCCATTGTTTGACCGAGTTGTGGAGCGGCTCGACACCAGGCTTGACCAAGCACGCAGCACGCACACTTCCGCCACAGCCTGGAGCCCTGGGTCAAAGTCGGCACCTGACTCTGCGCCACCTGGGCCTCTCATGGGGCACCACCTACAGGAGCATGCCGTACGACGCGAGGATGCCACACAACACCATCAAGCATTGTGGGGCAGAGAAGTGGCTTCGCAGCTGCCCCTCCCTGAAGAAGGTGGAAGAAAGTTAGAAGCAGTGGCTATTCAGAAGTGGGAACTTCCCCCACACCGTTTGGCAGCCATAGATGGCAAGCACATGGCCTGCAAAGCTTCCAGCAGTCGGGGGGCCACTTATTTCAACCTACAAGGGCTCGTTCAGCATCATCCTCTTTCGCCATGGTCGATGCTGACTACAAGTTCATCTAGTACATCGATGTTCACGGAACGTGGTCAGCTTCAGATGCCCAGGTAGTACAACGCCATCACCTCAAGGAGGGGCTGGAACGCAACCTCATCATGGGGCTTCCAGAAGATCCAGAACCCCCTGTCCCAAACGATACGCAAGAATGTGCCCTACTTCATCGTGGGGATGCTGCTTCTCCCATTCCAGAATACCTACCTCATGAACCAACCTACACCTCCGAGATGCCTCACCCGTGAGACTGAGGATCTTCAACTACAGGACTCTGTCAGTGTGAAGGGCGATGGGGGGGCCCTGCCAAGAAGTGGTACGATTACGCCTTCTGCATTCCTGTCGCCATACAGTGTCCTAGGTACTTTCTCACCACCATGCCGAGCACGCCCAGGAGACCGTGAGGCAACATTCAGTTGAAGCTTGCTCGCATCACTGGCACAAACTCTATGCGGCAAGCCGCACGCCGGTCTTGCAGAAACAGCTACGTAAGGACCTCCAACAACGGCAATGGGGACATGGGAGCTGTCTCGTGAATGGACGGCAACGAGGCGAAACCCTGATAAAACACTGAGGATATGTTGCAAGGCCCCAAACAGAAGCCTCACGATGGAAGATTGAGAAAAGAATCAGCACAAACCTCCTGAAAACCTAGATTTGCAACTCCCAGCGGAGCAAGGAGATGTTCCTAGAACCGCGGTAACGGACAGGGGATGATAGGATGATTATGGATGCTTCCTTCAGCCTGTGTTCAAATCATCGACACTGATGGCAGTATTGGCCCATACGTATAGTTGGTGTGGGCCTACAATGAACAGAAAGATTTAAATTAAAGAGTTGTGTTATGTTCAAAGTGTGGATCAAATGCTTACATTGTTATTGATAATGAAGGGCAAAGGTGTGGCACCTGGGAGGGTGGACCATACATCAGTCCCACTTGCTTGCACTGGAGGTTTATCTATCCCACAGCTATTACCCATCCCAAAGGTATCCCTGCCATTCCACAGCGTATTACCCATCCCAAGGTATTCCCTGCCCATCCACAGGTTATCTTAACCCATCCCACAGGTATCCCTGCCCATCCCCACAAGCATGCAAAGGCTTTTAAACCATTTCTAAAAGTTTTCCACCAAGACTTTATTGAAAAAAATAAATGAAGCAAAAGTGTAAAACAAAGATAATCTTTTTAATAACAAGCTGCTAAAAGAAAAATGACCAAGTCAAGTGTCCAAAAAAGTCAACAGGTAGCCAGTCTCTGGCACTCTCCTTGGTCACTCGGAGGTGTGCCCAGTGCTGAAGGGTGAAGGGTCCAGGTGCTGTTGACGGTGGCTGCTGCTGGAGTGCTGGTCTGAAGCGCCACTGGGGTGCCTGGTCCCGAGAGGACAACAGGGGACGGGTGTTGAGGAAGCTCTCAGACAGCTGGCTCAGCCCCGTGATGTTGAAAGCCCCTTCCTCCATGCCATGGGGTGTCAGCCCCAGTACTGATGACAGATGTAGGGAGCCGGGCTTGGCTGTGGGGTGCGAGGAGCAGAGCAGCTATAGTAGGGCTGTCTGGTCTGCAGCTTGGGTGAGACTGGCGCTGGGTGGATCTGTGGCGTGGTGTGCATCTGTGGCGTGGTGGCATCTGTGGATCGGTGGCATCGGTGGCAGTGGGTGGCATCCGGTTGGCAACGGTGCGTTACCGATGTACCTGAGCCTATGGACTGGGAAGGTGCTGCCTGTGCTGCTGGACCTGCTCGTAGCCGTAGCTACTTGGTAGGTGGGGCCTGTGGAAAGCCTTGGAAGGGCAGTGACATCACCTGGGGTGGAGAGCAGACCCTAGACTGGGTAGGAGGCAGGTCCATCTGGTCTGGAGGGTTGTGAAGCAAGATCAGTGATCCTGTCCTTCACCACCTGATACCGGGTTCCACCATGTCCATGAGGGTCTGGCGGTACCGTTAGGTTGGAGAACGGGCTGAGCGTTGTGGAAGAATGAGGAAGTCAGGTGTGTACCAGCTGAGGAGGAGATCTACGCTGCTCCTGATGGTGCTCCTGTGGCTCTGTCCCTCCGGGTTTGCGCTCTCTGCCCTTTCTGTGGAGGTGAGCTGGGTGGTATGCGGTTGGGCTGTGGTGGAAGTGCCATCTCCTGTTCTCCCACTCGTCCGTCAGGGGTCCTCCACGCACTCCGCCATGGGCCGTACAGCTGTTCGGGGGGTCTCCTGCGTGGCCACCGCTCCCACAGATACCTGCCTGGAGACAGGAGCTGACTCTCTGCCGGAAGAGGACTGGCTCTCAGCAGGCTGCTGAGAGAGAGGGTTGTGAGAGGGGCTGCTCCTCGGTGGCGGATCTCACCCTCCAGGAAGCTGCACTTGGCCATGATGTAGGTCTCTCTGTCGTCAGCTTGACCGCGGCTCTGGCCAGATTTCTTGAGGGTACAGCTTCCCGTACCAGGTGTGCATGTGCTTCCACCAGCCGAGGCAGCACCTCCGAAGTGTAGCCCAGGCTCTCCGCCTTCTCTCTCCAAGCAGCCTGCTTACCTTTTTGGTGTCCCTTATAGAGCCTATGTCCTTCCGCCATAGATACTCATTCTCTCTCAGCCACTCCAGCAACCTCATCCTCATGTTCCTCTTCTAATGTGGTATTGCCCCTCCTCTCCCGTCTACGCCTCTGCCTCTTCCTCCTTTGCAAGGACCCACATGGGCCGCTCATCAGAGGCTTCCAGGTTGTAGGGGCTGCTCCTCCTACACCAACCACAGCAGGACCGCAGCACCAGCCAGCACAGCAGCACCAGGCAGGACCAGGTCATCCACGAGCAACAGAAGTAACACCAGCAGCGCCAGCAGACCAGGAGCACCAGCAGGACCAGGAGCACCAGCAGGACCAGAGCCACAGCAGGCATCAGCAGGACCAGGAGCAGCGCCAGCAGAGTAAGCACCAGCAGAAGCACCAGCAACAGGCAGCGCCCAGCAGTAGTAGAGCAACCCAGCAGAAGCCCCAGCACCAGGAGCAGTGCAGCAGAGTAAGCACCAGCAGAAGCACCACCACCAGAAGCAAGCATCACAGAGTAAAGTCACCAGCAGAGAGCACCACCCCCAGAACAGCCTTCAGCAGAGGACTAACAGCACCAACGACCGCTCATAGCAGCACTCACTCATCCCAGAAGCAGCATCAGCAGAAGCCCAGCCCAGAGAGGCGAGCCCGGGCTGACAGAGCCCAGCAGCAGAAGCGTAATGGTGCAGGGGTGGGAGGTGCCTGTCCCTTCTTGCCAAATGGGCTGGCAAGCAGATGGCTGGAGCCTTTCTCTTCTATTCCTCCATGGTTGTGGGGCTGTCGGCTTTGGCAGGCAGGCTGGAGAGATGTGTCTGGAACCAGGTCTTTAAACTCTGAATGGTGACCTGCTCTGGGAGCTGCTCGTTCCCGTTTATATCCGGGGGCTGACGCAATGCTAATACTCCCCGCATATGGCACAAGTGAACGCCGTAGGCCTTCCGCTAAGCTTCCCTTCTGCATCGCTTCATCCGCTCCGGCATCTCCAGTTGTGCATGCGTCCCGCTTCCAATCGCATCCATCATCTGAATCGCGCTGTATCCGTTCTGCCATCCACTTTGCTGCGTGTCCCCCGGAAGCCTTGCGGAATTGTGCCCTCCACTTCCACTCTGCTTCATCGCCTAGGCTTCCGTGGAGCATCCGCTTTCCAATACCGCCCTACGTCCTCCCCCCGTCCGTTCCTTTCCGTGTTGTCCGCTCTGGTTATGCAAATTTTTGCCCCCTTTTGAGAGCGGATAACAACGGATGGAATATTTTTCTCATCCGCTGTGTCCTTTTTACAAACGTTTTGCTTCCTTCGGCCAGTGTGACAGGGCCTTTAGAGGAACTAAGATCTGTGGGATTTTAGTAGCTGGGAATTTGTATTAGAGAACCAAGTTGAAAAGAATCCAAGTGGCTTGATTTGAATAATTTTGAATTACCATTATGCACATTATAAGTTGTGGGGGGTTAAGGTACAAAAGAATATGTACTACTTTAAGATAAATCCGTTAAAAAGAAGACTATTAAACTAATTGCACAAACTGAAAGATGGAATAGATGATACACAATAAACTCTGGTATTACAGGTATCTGTCTGTTCATTAGTTTAGCAATTGTTCAAAGTCGGAAAGGAACAACTTGTCACAGCTGCTCAATACAGCTGGCTCGCCCATTGACTTGCTGCAGCCGACTTGCCCTGAGCAACACAACATAGGAGAACTCAATGTAGCTTGTTTGCCACAGGACAATTCTAGTGTAGGATAACTCAGTGCAAAATAACTGTACTGTTTTTTCGACATTATTTTAATTCTTGTCATTCACATTTCATTTTGTCCCTCCTTTAGCCTCCTTTCTTTCATGATTCTATTCTACCATTTCTTTGTTATTTCTTTGATAATATTGAAGAAATGGTGGAATAGAATCATCAAAGAAAGTTTGCTAATGGAGGGACAAAATGAGATGTGAATGACAAAAATTAAAGAATTGTTGAAGAAACAGCAGATAACAATACAGTTTTCTCACATTGAATTATTCTGCATTGAAATGTCCCACAACGAGTTGTCCCATGTTGAGTTGCCCTAGATCTGTTCAAAGCAACAATAGCACTGAAATAAGTGACTTACAGCTGGTACTCACACATCTGATCTTTGCAGCATCCCCATGGTCATGTGATCAAAATTTGGGTACTTAGCAACTAGCATGCATTTATAATGGTTGCAGCATCCTGTGGTCAGGTGATCACTATTTGCAACCTTTCCAGTCTGTTTCGGACAAGCAAAGTCAGTTGAGGAAGCCAGATTCACTTAAGAGTGCATGATTCACTTACAACTATGGGAAAAAGGGTTGTAAAATTTAGTACAGCTTACTTAACTGCCCTGGTTAGCAAGGAAAGGTCTAGTTACAATTGTGGTTGTAAGTCAAGACTTCTCATCTGTAGATGAGAAGCAAGTTATTATTTGATTATTATTTTAAAATGTGATTATTTTAAAATGTGACAGGATTTTCCTCCTGCAAAAGTTACATTATTTTCCACTTTTCTATTACTGAATTCTCTATTAAGGGTAAAACCTGAATGCTGAAAATTAGGCATCTAAATGCCATTTAATCCAGGTGTTCAGAGTATGAGTCCTTATTAAAATATTCTTCATTGAGTTTATTCCACTGAGCTTATTCATTCTGAGTAATTGGCATCGTTTTATTTAAGAAGGCCTTTCTCATTTGCCAAAATCCTCCCTAGTTAGGAGGCAGTGTAATAGGAAGGGGTGTGTGTGTGTGTCAAAATAAGTTACTTTCATCTGTTAAATTCCCTCCCCATCCTATGATATCCCTGCATCACAAGACATATATCGCTGGGGCACTCAGAAACCTAAAAGTGCAGCCACTGGCTCCAAAATTTACTTGCTTCTATTTTGTTTTAAATGTTACCAAATCCAGTTCTGGGATTTGGCCAGTCAAGGGTTTTTAAATGGAGAATGGTAGCTTAATTAAATAATCGTAATAGAGAAGAAAATAAATGACCATCTGCTGAGAATAATTTTATCTTCTAATTTACAGAGGTTATTACTTCCACTGCAGAAAACATAAAAATGTACATGCAATTTGTCATTGTTCCAAATAATATTATATTATTTGACAAATTGTTGAGTGGCATACAGGAAAGCTAATTTCTTTTCAAATCCCCCAAACGGTAAAAGGAGAAGCTTTGTTGACTGTGCAAGACTAAAAAAATTAGATCCGTAATTTGAGCTTTGCTGCATTGAAAGAAATGAAAAGAGAAAGGAATCATTTTTACTTGGTGCTTTCACAAACTGTTTCTAAATATTAAATTACACCAAAAGGACAAGTCCATATTTCTGAATGTACAAAAATTTTCAGTTGCATAATATTTTGCAAAAAGGCAAAGCAATGACATTTCAACGCTAAAATCAACTTCTTCTCAAGATAAGGAATAATCAGAGGCAATTTAGGGACTGAGTAAAATGTCTATCTACAGTGGGAAAACTATACCAATGAAGATAATTTATTTGCATGCCTCTCTTGATTTATTTTCCCTTCCATTCTGATAGAAACTGCTTCATTTGCCCCCTGAAAAGCAGCTGCAACATACTGTCCTTCCATGCTTCATCACATCTCAACTCAGACTTGCACTATAGAATGCAAATAGATTACAAGTTTTTTTAGAGAACCATATATTTTATATTTGTTTATTTATATCCAGCCTTCATTATTTTTATAAATAAAGTTAGCAAATATGCATAATATTTCTTCCTTCTCCTATTTTGCCCACAACAACAACTCTGTAAGGTGAGTTGGGCGAAGAATGAGTGACTGGCCCAGAGTTACTCAGTCAACTTTCATGGTTAAGACAGGATTAGAATTCACAGTTTCCCAGTTTCTAGGCCAACACCTTAACCACTACATCAAATTAAAATATTTGATATTTTATTTATCTATCCTCTCTCTCTCCCCCTTTCCCTCCCTCCTTCCCTGCCTCCTCTGTCTATCTCTCTGACTCTCTATAATGCCGACCTCACTCTCAGATAATGGATTTAAAAAATACACAAACACACATGGGATTCCACATATATAGCAGACCTATATATGATAAATATTAGTGGAGCTAAATTAGATAAATAAATTTATCAATACTGCAACCAGGAATAAGAAAAATACATCAAAAGCAAAACATTATCTAGTGAGACAATCCGTTTCTTGGATGATAAGAACATATAAAAAGTTTTAAAAAGATTAGAGGGGAGGTTAAACAAAAAGAGAGGATATATTTGGCAAGTAAAGGTGTGCAGATGTTTTAATGTCAAAATGTTCCAGTCCTGTTTGTTCTGATCTCACCAGAAGCCTTCTGACATCAAAATGGCTATTCCAAATTCTCCATAAGTAATTTGACCTTAAAATGGGATGCTCTGACTGCCAAGTAGAGGTTAGAATGGCCTGTTTCAAAGTTGGACCATTTCCAATAAGCTTGTAAGGTTGGAACAGTCTATCTGACTTTGAAACAAAATGTTTAGATATTGGAACACTTTGACCCTGCAATATACTCTGCTTACAAAGGTGATACAAATAATCTGACCAACTTAGACCTCCATTAAACTTTTAAGTATAATTACTTATATGTATGGGACCTATGGATAAAATTGAATACCTGGGCTATTGAGGAGAACAGGATTCCAAGGGATTAGATCAACTCCTGATCTAATCATCCCTGATGTTAACAATTACTTACTGAAATATGCATTGCATAGCTATGTTCTAAATTTATATGATGAGCGTGTTGATTTTTGAACAGCATTTGACCTGATTTGAAGAAATAGGTTAGAGGTAATTGTTATATCTGACCAAATTTTGCCAAAGAGTGGACTTGGCTAATAGACTCCACTCATTAGCCCAGCTGCTGGCAGAAAAAACAAAGTCCTGTCACTGGCTGAAGCTTTGGACAGAGCCAGCTATAAAAGCCAGCGCCTGCCACGGTTGAGCAGCTTTTTCAAACTGATTTAAAATAAAGACTGCTTACCAGTCCTGCTGTGTCCTGCCTCTCTTTTCCCACGTGGACCCATCTAACACTGGCGATGAAGGTGGGATCCTGAACTGCGGAGAGAACAAAGGACAGCTTGTGGGTTTCGGACACCATTTCTACTGGGCCGCGCCATCAAGAACATATGACATGGCACAGCGCACAGCCACCTGGCCCACCGCCTGATGGCCATCCCCTACGATCCTGCTAAGGAGAAATGGTCATCCTATATGGGCTGTTTCAACCTGCACCTGGAGGTCAATGGACTCCAAGCAGCCCCCGATGCGCAGAAAAGGGCACTCTTTCTAACATACTGTGACATCGAAATCTATGAAATGACCAATGCTCTGGTCATGGATGATCTACAGACTGTGTCCTGGGATGAACTCCAGCATGACCTCTGGAGTCATTATGGCCTGTCTCTGTCCTATCTGGCCAGCCGCTACGACTTTTACACAGAGAGGGAGAGACGATCAACTCATTTGTGGCAAATCTATGGAGAATCGCAAAGAACTGCAGATTCCCAGGCACCGTGAGGATGATCTGGGAAAGGATCATCCTCGGAAAAAAGATCCCGTGCTACTCCTGGCCCGTGAGGATGTCTCCTTTCAAGAAGCCATCGACGAGGCCAGAGCTGCCGAATCGTCCGACAACTCGGCGGCACAGATCTAAGGGATTGGGAAAGTCCACACAACTGGGACCGATTGCGTGCCGTAGCCCAGCAAGTCCGCCTCCGAGACCAGCGATGACCATGGCGGTGGAGATGTATATAAGCTCAGTTCGGTAAGCCAGGTGGGAAATTGGGAACCCAAAAGTGCAGCAGCTGCGGCGGAAACCACCACCGATCACCATATGCCAGAGATGTGAGCATAGAGGCGACATTGCGGAGGTATGTCGTGCAACACAACTGATGAGCAAGCAAGGCCGATGAGCAAACAAGGCTGACAAGCTGCATTGCCTGCAAAACAACATGGCTGCCAAAAGGGTGGAAGAACCCTGACAGGAGATTCAAAAAGAGGGAAGAGGCCAGGGAAGAGGAAGCCCATTTCACATTCTTGGGCTATGCGCAGAACAGAATGAGATGTAACGATGCCTTTGAAGCAAACAAAATAATGGCCATGATCGGAATCGAGGGCAAGCCTTGCCGTATGGAAACGGATTCAGGGTCCCACATATTAATGATATTGTGGGACACCCTTAAAAATCTCATACCCAAGCAACGACACAACCAATTGGAACCACAAGCCATTATTTTGAGAGATTACCAGGGCTGCCACATACCGGTTCTGGGAAAAAAGACTGCATACGTGAAGTATGGCACCTTCAGCGGAAGCCTTCCACTCATGATAGTAGACCAGAGCCTACCCAGTCTGTTCAGCAGAGAATGGTTCCCACCACTCCAAATAAATGTTGCCAGCATCCACGTGACAGAGACCTCCCCCCCAGACTGACAGGAGACATCACGGAGTTGGAATGGGAGTTCAGCAACATTTTTGATAACAAACTGGGCAAGTACACGGGGACCCCTATATCATTTAATTTAGACCCCAATATTGTCCCAGTCCATCTCCAGCAGCGGCGAGTCGACAAATGAATAACCCAAGGGGCCCTAGAACTGCTGGACCATGCTAAATGGGAAACTCCAATTGTGATCCCAGTTAAACCAGACGGGTCGATAAGAATCTGTGCTGACTATAAAGCAACCCTGAATAAAGCTCTTCAGCAAAGCGCCTACTCAGTGTCCATAGTCCAGCACCTTCTACACTCCCTGGGCCGGGGGACTATATTTGCTAAATTGGACTTGGCCCAGGCCTATCAGCAACTGCCCGTCGATGAGGCTACTGATGAGGTGCAAACCATCATCACGCATAGGGGGGCATTCAAGTGCAAGAGACTCCAATTCGGTGTAAGCATAGCCACAGGCGTGTTCCAGAGTATCATGGAAAGGTTGCTGCACAACATCCCCAGAGTCATACCCTACTTTGACGAAGTAATCATCTCAGCCACCAGCAGGGACCGATTGATGGAGTGGCTAAGGGCCACTGGGAACATTCCAGGAGGCAGGATTGAAATTAAAGAGAAACAAATGCCACATAGCAGTTCCACAAGTAGAATTTTTGGGGTTCCTAATTGACGCCGCTATCATCAGACCCACAAACAGGAAGCTTAAAGCTACTCAGGAAGCCCCTACACCACAAAGCAAAGCAGAGCTGCAAGCATTCCTAGGGTTGCTGAATTTTTACAATGTGTTTCTGCCACAGAAAGTGACCATCGCGGAACCACTCTACAGGCTGCTCGATAAGATGGTGAGTTGGACTTGGGGACAGCGTGAGGCCAAAGCATTCAAAAAAATAAGCATTTTAATATCGGACAGCGCTCTCATCCAATACAGCGAGATGCTACCGCTAACACTAACCTGCAACACCTCCCCCTATGGCATCGGAGCGGTCCTCAGCCACAAACTACCCAAAGGGCCTGAAGCTCCCATCGCTTATTTTCACATTATCAAAAATGTAAAGAAATTACAGCCAGATCGACAAGGAAGAGCTTGCCGCAGTCGCAGAGGTAAAGTACTTCCACGAGTATCTGTACGGCAGGCAGTTCGACCTCATCACCGACCATAAACCCTTACTGGGCATCCTCCCCGGCGACAAACCCACACCAAACATCCTGTCACCCAGGATGTTGAGATGGACAGTATTCTTGGCAGCATACAGCTATACTTCAACCTGCCAGCCAGGGAAAGACATTGCACATGCCGACGGTCTCAGCTGTTGCTCCCTCCCAGACACAGCCAAAGACTCAGCACCATCCACGACAGTTCTGCTAATAAAGAACATACGGTCCAGAATGATGATGTCCTCAGAGATCACGAGGCTCACTGCTCGTGACAAAACTATGGTGCGGATTTCAAACTGGGTGTGGAGGCGATGGCCTGAGGCAACACAGGGGGAGGAATACAAACCATACCAAAATAGACAAGCCGAGCTGTCAGTACTAAAGGGTTGTCTACTGTGGGGGGACCAGGTAGTTATCCCCACCCACATTAAGAAATAAGATATTAAAAATGCTTCATGAGGGCCACCCCAGAATGGTCCGGATGAAAGCCTTAACCAGAAGCTATGTATGGTGGCCGGGGGTAGACAAGCTTCTGGTTAAGGCTTTCATCCGGACCATTCTGGGGTGGCCCTCATGAAGCCAAGAATCCAGGCCAGCACCCCTGGCTGTGAGACCCAGGAAATGGGAGACACCTACAACACCATGGGCCAGAATACATGTCAACTTCGCTGAGCTCTGCCAGGGACAGACATTACTTATAGTCATCGACACATACTCCAAGCGGCTGGAAATAATTTTAATGAAATCCACCACATCAGAGGCAACAATAAAAGTACTCAGGTGCCTATTTGCTACCCATGGGCTACCAGACATCCTCATCTCAGACGATGGGCCACAGTTCACCTCAAAACTGTTCGAGGCCTTCCTAGCTGAACTGGGGATCAGACATGCACTATCAGCACCTGCTCACCCAGCCACGAATGGCCAAGCAGAGATAATGGTTCGATCCACTAAGGAAACATTCCAGAGAATGGGCCGAGGGGACTGGCAGGAGAGGATTGACAAAATGCTCATTGCCCAGCACATTACACCCCACACTACAACACATCGCAGCCCAGCAGAACTGTTGATGGGTCGGAGGCTGCGGACTGTACTAGACCAGGTCCATCCCAACTACAGCATAGAAACATCCCTGGACTCCACAGGGAAATGCAGACAATTCTTCATCGGGGACCCAATGCACACAATTATACTGGGGGACCAACATGGGTGCCAGCTAGGGTAATCGAAAGCACAGAGCCCCGGTCCTACAGAGTAGAGACAGAGGAAGGGAAGCTATGGGAGCGACACATTGGTCAGCTACAGGGCCAGGTCCCGAACATGGACAACCAGCCAAACACCCGACATGCAATAACTACTAACAATAACACAGATCACAAACACCAACCCCGCAGACACAAATCCTCAAACAACGACGGCAGAGACACTTATCTTGTGAAGAGGAACTCCCGCGGTGTCCTTCTGAGGCCTCAGGCTTGATGGTCCCTGCCACGCCAGTAACAAATGTTGAAATGGTTCCACTGTGGGGACCAGAGTGGCAGCAGACCTGTCCACTCAGGCCGCCACCCCAGGAACAAGTGAGGTGTGCAGGTCCAATCTCACCCACCGAAGGCCCACCTACTTACGTGATTACGTACAGTAGGCGAATGCCGATTGGAGGAACACTAACTAGAAGGGGAGGGTTGTTATATATGACCAAATATGGACAAAGAGTGGAGTTGGCTAATAGACTCCACTCATTGGCCCAGCCGCTGGTGGGAAAAACGAAGTCCCATCAGTGGCTGAAGCTTTGGATAGCGGTTGAGTGGCTTTTTCGAACTGATTTAAAATAAAGACTGCTTACCAGTCCTGCTATGTCCTGCCACTCATTTCCCGTGCGGACCCATCTAACAGTAATTGTAACTCCTTGAGAGATAGGCACCTCCCATTTCCTATGTTTTATGAGAAAATGAGTTTACAAACGATGTGCAGTTTCCAGGACACCTTTCTAACGACATTGTTTTTTTGGAGGGTGGTGAAGTAAGATTGTATATTAGCTCCACATATATTTTTAATTTATACTCCACATAAATTTAACATGGTAAGCTGCACATAGTCACTTCAAAGCGAAATGGGCAGCAAACAAATGTAATAAATTAATAAACTCACTAGTAAAAGTTTGGATATTCATGCCCCTAAATTAGCAGAAAGAAAAATTCCAGGCTTTTTCATTTGCGGCTGATGCAATGATACTTTCATAAACAAGTTAGCATGAAAAAGAAATAAAAACTCTTGCCAAACTTAACATTTTATCAGAAATTATGAAAAAAAAATCAAAACTTTTAATGCTTCCCAACATCAAACAAAGGCACAAATGGAGAATTAATAACCATACAAGTTATTCAGGGTAAGTACCATATCTAACGGTTATTTTTCCAGAGCAATAGGAAATGAAAGGCTCAAATTACACATGCTGCTTTGAAGGCACAGAGGAGTGCCACAGCCATTCTAAGATTTTAGAGAAAACAAGGTGATAAATTTGTTCTGGCACTGATTAAACCATTTCAGGCCAAAAGATTAGCGCAAAGGATGTATGCAATGCAGCTGGGTCCATCCTCATACTTTACAACCTATCAACAGATTCAGTTAGCTTTCTTTAGGGCCACAATAGTATAGAAAGTTAGCACCCACCCCACAGAAGAATGAAATATTTTGCGAAATATTACAAAGGCAGAATATTATATTTCCCTAAATGCAAAATGGAGAAACATGTTTTTTAGAGGCAGAAAGCAGCCCCCACCCTTTCTTAACAGCCCACAGCAGATGTCAGCACTTAAGAGATAAAGAGCTTATTGAAAGAAGACAAGCATCTAGATAATTCTATTCATAAGCAAATATCCCCACCCAAGAGCCAAAATAAGACGAAAACCATTAAGGAATTGCATCACCCTCAGAGCAGTCTAAACTACAACCAAAGTTGGGAGCTCAGACAAACACCCACCTATAGGATTTGCATTTCCCCTTTTGCCTAGAGAGCCAGCTATGACCTCTACATAACAGTGATGGGATTAAAATATTTTTACCACCAATTTGGTGGTCGTGCTTTGCCTAATGAGCACAGCTTTTCCCACACCAGTTGAGACCTGCAGCGCCAATCAGCTGAGAGGATAAAGAAGAGAAAATCGCATGGGCGGGAGGGAGGGCCGATCCTGTGCTTTTCTCTTATTTTTCCTCTCAGCTGATTGTTGCTGGTCCAAACTGGTAGCATACCACCACTGCTATATCACCCCTACATGATCCCATAGGAAATCTGACAACAGCCAATAGAATACATGTTCTTGCACAGGAACAGGAAGCTCAAGTGCAAAATCCAAAGAAGATATGAAAACACTTCACTCTCAACTCAATTTTGTCAACTGCACCAGAACCATGTGCTTGGTGATTCTGTTTATCATTAAACCTTTCCAATCACCCTCCATGTTTCTTGTATCTTTCTCCCAGCTTGGAACAGAACCAGAAAGATATTTCTTTCCACAATAGGTAACCCAAGATAAATAATGGGATCCTAGGCTGGAAGCAGGTTGCCAATGTTGGTCTAGAATACTAACTTGGATTAAAGATAACTTTAAACCCCAATGGGTAATTACTGCTGTTGTGGATAAATATAGACGACTGGCAATTAGTTTGTGCACAAAAGCCCATTACCTCTGGCTTCTCACCTGTATCACTAAGCCAACTGGGATATGAAGATACCATGAGAACGGTTAAAGAAAGGATGGCTGATCCGGAGCACCAGAAGAAACTGGCCCATACTTCTGTTGCTCATTAGGTGTATGGTACAGATGATAGCCTGGCCAATTATTTCCAAAAATCTTACTATTTTTGTTTTTTAATAGAAACATAGATGGACCTTTTCAAAGGCCCTCATTCATGTTTTCCGTTCTGTTATCTTGGAAGGGAGATATAAGAGGATTTCATGAATAAAAAAAACTCTGCCAATGTAGAAAGAGGGAAAGAGAATACATGGCCCACATTCTTTCTATGAGCAAACTAGATAGCTAAGGATAACTCACTTATTTAAAGCCTGAAAGGGCAGTGCACACAATTTTATCTGTTGCTGAAGGATGCAACCTAAAAAATTCTGCTCTGAAGCCATACAAAAGCATACCTGCCTTATGGAAAAAAATACATATGGCTTTGCAAAGCAAAATTTCATATTTTATCCCACTTTTATATTGTGTGCCATAAAAGAATTACTCCCTTTTTTACTGTACTATGCATCCAGTAACATTTTACCATATAGCAAATAAAGTAGATAAATTATATAGGTAACAGATTTGGTAGATTTAATAAACTAGATTAATTAAATTAACAGGCCTTATTTATATAAAAGCGAAATACCACTCATGCATCATCACAAAATCCCCAGAAACGTAAAGCCTACAAACTTGAAATTTGGCACGTATGTTTCTCTTGGCTTCTAGGTGCTCACTAAGAAAGGATTTTTCGAAATGACCATCAGAGCATTACTATTTTGTATGTTATTATTAACAGGCTCTGATGCTAAGGAGTTCTACTCCCACTCCCACCTGAAAAGAAATCTGTTCTAAATGCAAAACACAAGCAGAGGAGTTTCAGTTTTAGTTTCACAGCACCAAGCAGCTTCAGTACAGAACAGATGAGCTAAGCCCAGGCTCCTTCCTATTTCCTTCTTGCTCACACAGCAAAAATACTGTTTCAGTTTCCAAATAGCCCTCAACTCACACACTGAGAGAATATAGCCAAATCAATGCCAATGGATGCTGGTAGGTATTCATTATTTTCCTCCCCAAAAACTAAGCCCGACCACATATTTTCATAGCGAAGCACGGGTATCGAGCTAGTAGTTTATAATTTGTTATGCTATTTTAGAATTACCCATTTTATACGTGCAAGGATATTTTGATTTTTTTTTCCCTTTTGCAGTAGTCACGGACCTTAATAAAAGTTGTTCTGTTCTGAAAAGTTTTGAAAGTAAGGATAAAGATTAACTCAAGTTGAGCTTGACTTCGGGTGTTTGTATGGCCACATAAGTGCGGTTTTCTTGGCAATTGGTCAGAACAGAAGTGGTTATCAGGTTCCCCTTTTGAGATCCTTTTCCAGGCTACCACATTGCTCTAATATTTCCCCATAAGGCTCCCATCCAATACTAGCCAGACCCAGACTCTGCTTAGCTTCTGAGCTGAAACAAATATGGCTGGGGTTTTCCACTACTTCAGGTGCGCGTGGTACAAGATACTCCTCAACTTGCAACCATTCATTTAGCGACCAATGTTACAACAGCACTGAAAAAAAGTGACTTGCAACCAAATCCTTTCATTTAACATCCATTGCAGCATTCCCATGGTCACATGATCAAAATTTGAGCATTTGGCAACCAGCATGTATTTACAATGGTTGCAGCATCCCGAGGTCATGCAACTGTCGTTTAAGACCTTCCCAGCTGGCTTTTGGCGAGCAAAGTTAATGGAGGAAGCTGGAGCCTCTTAATGACAGCATGATTCACTTAGTAATTGCAGTGATTCAGTTAACAACTGTAGCATAAAATTGGGCACAACTGACAATTGCTTTGCTTAGCAGTGGAAATTCTGGTCCCAATTGTGATAGTAGGTTGAGTTCTATCTGTATTGTATGAATGCTTTCAATAAATAAGTGAATACTTGAACTGATATTTTCTGGGAAGGATCTGAAGAACAAAGGCAAACTGTTAACAAAACATAAAGGTTGAAGGTGGTGCAATATATACCTTTCTATTAAACCTTCCTTCTGAAAGTAATCTTTTGTTGTCAGCAATCATAATACAGTAGGTGGAGGGATTTCTCCCCGTTCTTATTGTATCTTCCTCCCTCTTAGCAGCATCTAGCTGTTCTGTATCATTCAAAGAAGACACATCTGATTCAGTTATGCAGCTAGCAAACAATTATGAATCTGAAGTGTTGAATCCCTCTCCATTAGTCAATGCTATAATGCTGCAAGACTGAAATATATTTTTCTTGAGCATAGAAGAGACAATTGCTCAAGGAATTGTTACAAAAGGGATTCTGGTAAAACATTGCTGGATGAGTTGGGCTGGGAAAAGTATAAAAGCCTTGTGAATGACTATTGTGTATTACAGTGTCAAGATAAAAGCGCTTGTGTTGATTGACTCCTGAAAAGCACCTGGGTGTAATGACTGTTACTTTGATGAAAGCGTCAATTCATGATGTTGTGAAAATATATTGCACCGATTCCATGTTTGGAATCATCCAGAAAAGAAAATCACATAGTAAACATCATAATATTTTTATATAGCTTCATAGTCATATCATTAAGTGTCGTACTTTATGATTCTCGACTCTTGACAAATGTATCTTTTCTTTTATGTACACTGAGAGTATTTACACCAAGACAAATTCCTTGTGTGTCCAATCACACTTGGCCAATAAAGCTAGTCTAGTCTAGTCTATTCATAGTCCCATCATATTTGGAAAGCTGCATTTGAGACACAAAACTTGAAAAGCAACATTATGGAACTGGATAAAATAATCCCTCAAAAGGCAACCAGCATGACTCAGGATCTGGAGTATCCATGCTGTAAGAAAAGGTTATCTGATGCTTTTTATCTTAGAAAAGCAATGGACAGGTGTTCTAGAACAGGAGTCCCCAACCCCCAGGTCATGGCCCACTACCTTACTTGCACAAGTCAACCTGTGTGCGTGTGTGCTGGCCCACCATTTTCAAAAGGGCTGTGTGCTCTTATGCATGCTGAGCAACCACGCCACAAAGTTTGGGGCCTGCAGTTCTAGAATTCTGAATCATATGATAAAGTTAAATGGAAAATTAAAAAAAAAAATAAAAGGAAGTATCTCCTTAGAATTACCTGACCAAAGTTGTGGTGCATTGGAGGATATAATAAGTGAGACTGAGGGCAGGGGAAACCCTCCTTCAGTCTCATCCTTTTCATTCAATGGAATGAATTATGCTTGTAAAAGCTCCATATGCCCCCCACCACACACACAGAGGGATTGACTTTGTCAGTTTTGGCCAGTAAAAGAGGACACCATTATTGGTGGGTCAGTGGGGCCACCTACAAGTGAAGCTCTGCTTCTGGGGCCTGATATATTTCCCTTTGGAAAAGTAAAAGATGGTGAACACAGAATGCAAGTGGCTGTGGCAGGTGACATTCAAGGTGTCATGATTTAGATAAAGACCACTGACTGATGGATTCCTATTTCTGTCATAATACACAATTCAAATATGTTCTTTTCTTTGACGGGATATAATGATAGCTGTGAAATTGAATAGCTTTAAAAGGAATCACACAGATTTTTGAGGGATCGGGTCAGATGTCAAAGTTGCATCCAGTAATAATACCAATTGTCCTTTCAATATCAATTTTATTGATTGATTTATATTGCTGCACATCTCAGCAACTAAAGGCCGTGTCACACTGCACCAACGGATGCAAATAGAAAGTAAAACGGACAAAAAAGCTTGCCATCCGTTCGAAAACGCGATGTACTCACTGCCTCCGTCTTTGCTTTCCTCTGCTATCATCCGTGAACTCCACGCATCGCTTTCATTTGACTTTCATTCCGACTCCAAAAGTTTTGCGGCTGCTAAAACTTTTGCGTGGAAAATGTAATCCAGTTCATCCATTCTTGGCATCGCTACGATCCGTTACGCATCTGCTACGTCATTCCATTGACACCGATCCACTTCATATCTGCTAGGCAAGCGCTGCCCAATCCGGCGGAAACTCGCATCCGCCCGGATGCAGGGATGAAGCGAACACGGACTCGCAGACGGATGCTAGAACGTGATGCCTAGCGGCATTTGCAGCACGGAAACCAAAGCTTTCAAAACAGAAAAAGAACTTTCGCAGAGGGGAACCTATCTCGGATATTAAGGATGCCTTAGAGGATGCTAGAGAGGCACAAGTGGACAAGCTATACTGCCTATAACAAAGTCTGAGAGCAACTCGTCTGCATACTCACTTGCAGACCAGCAGCCCAGCTGTGCCAGACTCTGCAGCTTCATCTGGACTTCTTTGCTATTCCACAGCAATCCAGTCATGTCCACCGTGATTGCGACAAAATCCTTTCTGCAGCCAACATCCTTCTGCAACACTGCGAAAACCATCACTACAGTCTCTGTGAGCACAGTTACTTATGGGAAGAAAAAGGAGTCCACCCAAAAAAAGTCCTGGCTCCCAAAGATGGTTTGCCAAGAGATGCCACAGTTACGTACTTTACGACAAGCTTGAATGGTGGAGCTTCAAGGAGCGAAGACCCTTGGGATTGTCCAGAACTCAAGAACTATATGTCCCATACCAGCCATGGTTGATGAACTTGATGCAGCGCCCTGACACCTCAGGTTGACAGAAGACCAAACCACCAACTTCCGACCAGCCTGGAACCTGGGGCTCAAGGTGGCACTCACTCTGCGCCACTCTGTCCTCAGGACACCTACAGGAGCGCAATGCGACGGCTGGAGGGTCGCCCAGCACCATCAGCTTCTGTTGGTCAGAGAGCTGGTGCACGAGCCATCATGAAGACATCAAGGAGAGCTCATCCAGTACCTCCACTGAGAAGTGGAAGCAATGTTACAGAGCAGTGGTATACAGAAGTGGATTCCCCCCACACCGTTGGAGCCATCGGATTGGCAAGCACTGTGCCTGCAAAGCATCCAGCCATCTCGGGCGTCCACTTATCACAACTCCAAGGCTTCTCCAGATCATCCTTCTTCGCCAGTTGGTCATTGCTGACTACAAATTCATGTACATCGATGCTTCAAGGCAACCGCTCATCTTCAGTGCCAGGTATAACATGCCTCAGTCACCTGCGAGGAGGGGCTGGAACGCTAACCTCAGTGGTGGCGCTCCCGATACCAGACACGGCTGCCAACGACACGCAAGTATGTGCCTACTTTAGTCGTGGGGGGATGGACGCCTTCCTCCTAACAAACTACCTCATGAGCCCTATCACCTCCAATACCTCACCCATGAAGAGAGGATCTTTAACTGCAGGCTGTCCAGGCCAAGACGGGTGGTGGGGAAGCCTTTGGCCTTCCTGGGCCAACAGGTTCCAGCGTACTCTTCATCTATCGCACAGACATTGCAGGCATCCGCCAGAGACCATGAAGGAACATCGTGGAAGCTTGCTGCATCCTGCCACTCATCCTCGATATTGCGCCACCGCTACCCGGTCTTGGCGAGCAGCGCTTGTGACCTCCAGCAAGGCAATGGGGACATGGAGCCTGGAATGGAGGCAAGGGCGAAACCTTATAGACACTAGGGTGTGCAAGGGCCAACAGAGGCCTCATGTCAGGCGAAGAAGCAAGCGCAACCTCCTGAAACACTGGTGCACACTCCCCACTGGAGTGGTGGAGTGGCAAGGCAGTGTTGGTAGATGCGTTAAAGGATGCTGTCCTCTCAGCCTGGTCTCCATCACACGGAGAGAATTGGGCTATGTGTTTGTTGGCCTACAATGCATCAGTGGCCGTTTATTAATAAACGATGTCCTAGATTGTTTGGTTTCACATGGGTGGATCAATGGTACATTTGTAATATGATAATGAAGGGCCATTAGGTGGTGGGCAATTGGGAGGGTGGCCATCCATGTCCACCTGATGCTTGCAACTGGAGGTTTACTTATCCCATTCCCATAGGATATCCCTTTCCATTCCCACAGCGTATCTTAACCCATGCCACAGGCTACTTAACCCATCGCCAGAGGTATCCTACCCAATCCCACAGTGTATCCTGTCCATCCCCAGCTATCTTAACCCATCCCAAAGCTTATCTTAACCCATCCACATCACTATCTTAACCCATCCACAGGTATCCTTACCCATCCCACAGGTATCCCTGCCCATCCACATCTATCTTAACCCATCCCACAAGCTATCTCTAACCCATCCCACAGGCTATCCCTACCCATCCCACAGGTATCCTGCCCATCCCACAGCTATCTAACCCATTCCCAATGGTATGCCTGCCCATCCCAATGCTATCCTTACCCATCCCAAGGGTATCCTGCCCCATCCACAGCTATTCTTAACCATCCCACAAGCATGCAAAGGCTAAACCATTTCTAAAAGTTTCCACCAGACTTTATAGAAAAAAATAAATGAAGCAAGTGTGTGAAACAAAGATAACTTATTAATAACAAGCTGTAAAATAAACATGACCCAAGTCAAGTGTCCAAATAAAGTCCACAAATATCCAGGCAGCCAGTCTCTGGCACTTTCTTGGCACTCGGAGTGTCCCTGCTGCCAGTCTAAGGTGTTAGGGTGCAGGTGCTGTGGAGGCGGTGCTGCTGCAGTGCTGTCTGAGGTGTTGCTGGAGTGCCTGGCCCCGAGAGGACAACGGGATGGTGTGTTGAGGAAGGTCTCGGAGAGCTGGCTCAGCCCCGCCGATGCTGAGAGGTCCTTCCTCCATGCCATGGGGTGTCAGCCCAGTACTGAGGACAGATTATGAGGCCCGGGCTGGCTTGTGGAACGGGAAGGACAGTAGTATAGTGGGGCTGCCTGGTCTGCAGCGGGTGTGAGACTGGCGTGGGTCGCATCATTGGCGTGCTGGATTGCTGTCGTGGGTGTGCTCGATGCTGTGCCTGGTATGTGAAGGGCTCTGTCTGTGCTTGGACATCCCCGGGTAGCTCTAGCCCTGGTAAGTGAGGGGCTGTGGGAAGCCCTGATATGTGAGGACATCACCTGGGGTGGAGGAGCAGACCTGGACTGGGTGGGAGCAGTTCATCTGGATCTGGAGGTCCTCCACACAAAAGCAGCCAGCAGCATCAGCAGCAGCACATCACCAGCAGGATCATAATCAGCAGGCAGCACAGCAGCAGCAGCAAGACCAGGAATCGCAGCAGCAGAGTAAGCACCAGCACGCAGGGTCAGCACGACCAGGGGACGAGCAGCGCAGCAGCATGAGCAGGACCAGGAGCACGAGCAGGACCAGGAGCTCGAGCAAAACCACAGCCAGGACCAGCAGGACAGGCAGGACAGCGCTTCAGCAGAGTACGCAGCAGAAGCACCACTGCCAGGATCAGCTCCAGCAGAAGCTCCAGCAATAGAATAGCGAGCCCAAGCAGCAGAAGGCCCAGCAGAAGATGAGTCGGGGCAGGGGGCGGAGGGTGCCATGTCCCTCTTTCCAGGGATGGCGGCAGGTTCCTGAGGCTTGCGTTCTTCCCCATGGTTGTGGGTTTGGCTGGCGGAAGCTGCGCATGGCCAGGCACCAAGGCTGGCAGGAAGGCTGGCACCAAGGCTGGCAGGAAGGCGGCACAAGTGCAGGAAGGAGGCACCAAGGCTGGCAGGAGCAGAAGCTGGCTGGCAGGAGCGGCTGGAAGGCAGGTTGGCAGCAAGGCTGAGGGCAGAGCGCGCGGCCAGCAAGGCTGGCAGGGAGGCTGCCCAGGAGGCTGGGAGGCAGGCTGGCAGGGAGGCTGGCAGCAAGGCTGCGAAGGCTGGAAGCAGACATGCAGGCAAGAACTGGAGGTATGAAGCAGCAGGTCTTCCTTGGAATGCTGGCCACGTGCGACGCTCCCTTATATCGGGGGCTTGCGCAATGCCTACCCCCCGCATTCGCAATTAACTCCAGGCATCCGTTCTGCTTCGCTGTGATCCGTTAGGCTTCCGCTGTGCATCCGCTTTATCCGTGTGCATCCGTTCTGCATCCGTTTTTTCCGTTCCGCGTCCGCTTTGCTGAGACCCCCCCCGAAGCCCTGCATCCGCCTCCCATGCTCTCCATCCGCTGGGCTTCTGTTCCGCATCCGCTTTGCATCCGCCCTGCGTCCTCCCCGCATCCGTGTTATCCGCTTCCAATGATGCAAATTTTCCCCCTTTTGAGCCCGGACGAGAACGATGCACATTTTTCTCTTCCGTTGTGTCCTTTTTGCATCCGTTGGGCAGTGTGACACGGCCTTAACTCTGGACGGTGAACAATCTTAAAATAGTCCTTGACTTAAGAATGGCTGCTTAGTGACCATTTATGACAGCCCCCCCATTTCAAAAGGCATTACAAACCACGCCCCATGGTCACCACATTTTGGGTACTTGGCAACCAGCCGACATTTACACCAGTTTGCAGCATTCCGAGGCTTCATGACTGTAATTTTTTGCCAAAAATCATTGTTTACTTCCAGTTTTCAGCAAAAACACCTCGTAGTAAGCCATGGATTTGTTTAACGACCATAGCGGTTACTTGATGACTATGGCATGTGCTTAATGACTGCTGCAAAAAAAAAAATCATATAAAAATGGGTCCAGTGTCATGGTAAGTCATTTTATGACTATCGCCACTTATAACCAGGGAGGCTCCATTATGGCTGTAAGTTGAGGACTAAAACTGTAAAACTAAATTTCCACCACACATAACAAAAATTAAAATTGCACAATTGCTGAATGGGGTTTGTTGCCTACATCTTTCCTGTAAATATCTGGCTGGCCCTTTTAAGAATAGAATGTTCTTAATCAGGACTTTTCTTACATGCAGAATGTTTTCAGTGTCAGAGCATTTATGAGGTGGGGAACTCTGCATGATTACTGATTAGTTGATGAACTACCAGCTGGGAAACAGGGACTGATCACAATGCTTTGATTTGCTGTTTATGGCATTAAGTCCTTGGGATTGCTATTCCTACAGTTCCCCCTTCCTGGAGTCTGCCTAGTTCACAAATTAGATGCTTTATACTATTTACTGTCTTGCAGAGCCAACATTCTCCCGTGTTTGATCTTTCTGTTTTTCTAAAGGTTGTGTACATATAGTATAGATGAGTTTATGAAATAGCCTATCTTGGTAGCCTTGCTAGCTACGTGGAAGACTGGACCTCAGATTCACGGGAATTAAGTCTTTGAGGGATTCAGCATTGGCATGGCTTCATAGTTTAGCACTCACAGAGAGACCAAAGGGAGTTAAGAGGAGCATTTCTAACTCAATTATCTCAATGGATCTCTCTACCCTTAAAAAGCATGAAATTATGGCTGAAGCCATTTAGTTTCTGCTCCCAGAATGCACCGGCGGCCCCTCATGGAGCTGTACTGTATTGTTTTTGCAATGAGAGCCATGTTCTTGTTTCCAGCAACAAGACCGCTGTTATTCAGTGACTTCAATAACCTTGGGCAATGTTATTCTGGTTGCCAGGGAAATATTTCCTTTGTTGGAGCCCATGAACTATTGGGTGTAATTTATGGATTTATTTACGTTCTAGTCCTGACAAGAAGGTTACAGTTGGTAAGAAAACAAGACTTGCGGCCTGCAATACTAAAAATTAAAACTCCTAAGCCAGGCCCCTGTACCTTGAGATTTATTTCCTTTCAGTCCCAGTGGTCAGCCTCTTTTGCAAGTTTTAAAAAATTCAAGCTCCAGAGTCTTGTTTAAAGTCAACACCAAAACTCTTATGGTCCAAACAACAAACAAAATCACAGATACGTTTTCCTTAATTGACAGGCCACATGTTGACTGGTTTGACATTTCTTGAAACAAATATTTTTATGTTCTGCTCTTTATTTCCCTTTTTTTGTCAAAGAGCAGAAAAAAGCAGGATGTGATGAGACACATGGGAATACTTAGAACTGGCATAAACTGGCTGGGTGGGTGGTGGGGAACAAATCTTTTTTATCTGTCCTGCTCTGCGTCTCCCCCCCCCCCCCCCCCCCCCCCCCCCCCNCCCCCCCCCCCCCCGTAAAATTCAAACCAGCCTCCAGAAGCGTGACCAAGACTGTGGGTGATAGAATTGGCTTGGGCTGGCATAATTTGTCACCAACATCTAGTCCTGGATCTGCCTCTGGTACATTGTACATCCTAATCTCTCTTGTGCCCCTCAAACGCTCAGAATTCTGTTTTGCAAATCAAAGCTTTTTTTAAAATGCAATATTTATGATGCACAACATTCGGATGCATATGTTAAAAAAATGTTCAGAAACAATCTCTTTTTTTAGGAGAGTTATTGATTTAAAAATGACTAAGGGTTGTGTGTGTGTGTGTGTGTGTGCGTCTATACGTACGCTTGCACATATAGCCAGGAAAACACACATAAAGACATACACATATACATGGGGGGGGGGAAACCAGAGCATGAGGATGGAAAACCCTATAAATAGTAGACTCTCAATCTTGAGTCTGTAGCTAGAAAAATAGCTTAAGAGTTTCCTTAACCGTCATGATTTTATTTCCCAAGTCACCCTTAATATCCCTCCATCTGCTCTGGAAAAAAGCCAATTTTGTAAAATGAGCCCTGTCCTTGGGATTGTGGAGTGGTCAAAGCAGTTGGCCATGTCTGATGGTACTGTCTATTTTATATGGATCTAAACAGCGGAACAATTGTTGTGCCCTCTACCATTCTGCCATAGCAAACTTTCCAGATTACCCAGATGGATTTCTGCTCATTCTTTTGCTTGGAGATCAGGCAGTTTGCTGCTACAATCAGTTTCTCTCAGCCTCAGCGATTTTAAGAGATGTGGCCTTCAGTTCTTGCTGGCTGGGGAATTCTGGGAGCTGATGTCCATGCCTCTTAAAGTTGAGTTTAAGGCCAATTTTATCACCCACAGTCTTGATCACGCTTCTGGAGGCTGTTTTAAATTTTAGGAAAGGACTGGGAGAAACACAGAGCAGGTCAGATACAAATGATTTGTTCCCCACCACCCACCCAGCAAAAATTTGATACTTGGCACTTAATAGCAATAGCTATTAATTAACCAAACTGAACATCCATTTCTTTGGACTTATAGGCTGTTTTACGTGCCTTAAATGTAATAAAGAATTCATTGATAAGAGGGATATGAATGAAAGAATTGTGGTCTCGACCTTTGATAAAGATTCTGGGTTGAGGCAGAACAGTTGCCCAATTAAAGCTTTGTCTGGAAGCATCTTTTTATTGGTTTGCTTGTTTGAGGGGAACTAGCCAGTTTATTCTTCCACGGGTGGCAAACTCCCCGCGTCACGTTGCTGTCATGTGACGTTTCACGATGCTTTTCTCATCTGCAGAGCTGGGATGGACATGGCCGATATGTGACGCATCCGAGCTGTGCGAGTTTGACACCCAGTCTAGACAAATTCTCGATAGTCATTTCTTGATGCATGGCATTGTTATATCTGCAGCATACATAGAGAGCTTAAAAAAATGTATCTACTTCTTAGCATAAAGGCTGTTCTTGCCTTTTGGAGCCTGTATTTGCTGGGCTTTTTGGGCTAGCTATCCGGACTGTTTGGAAGTCAGACTTTTATAATAAAACTATAGCTCTTCTATGCTCTTTCCTATGAAGGAAATTGAATGTCAACATCTGCCTTAAGTATTTAACTTTTTTGGCAAAGAGTTAGGATTACAAAGAGGGTGAAGGATCACAGGTTGGTGCTAAAATTAGCAGGCCCAGTGTGGGACAGGGTTGGTTGCTTTGGTTTTTCTTTTCTTTGGCCTCCCTGTATTGATCATAGATTCATAGGGCTGGAAAGGACCTTAGAGGCCTTCTAGTTCAACCCTCCGCCCCAGGGAGGAATCCTTATACCATTCTGGATAAATGGTTGTCCAATCTTTTCTTGAAAACATCCAGCAGTGGAGCCCATAACCCCAGGAAGCAAGTGGTACAATTGATTAATTGTTTGCATTGCCAGAAAATTTCTCCTTATTTCCATGTTGGATCTCCCTCTGATGAGCTTCCACCCATTGCTTCTTGTCCTCCCCTATATGCTATGGAGAACAAACAGAGGCTGTCTTCCCTGTGACAGCCTTTCAAATATTGGAAGATTTCTATTGCCCTCACCTTAAGCCTTCCCTAGTTCCCTTAGCTGTTCATCATAAGATTTAGCTTCCAGTCCCCTTATCATCTTTGTTGCTCTTCTCTGCACTCATTCTAGGGCCTGAGCACCAAGAACATGAATATCAAGAACATGGTGTGTGACTAAAAAAACGACAAGCAAACGGGGATGTGGGAGAAAAATGAGGAAAACGTGAAGAAAAAATTAACATCTGCAGTGCTAGGGTTAAAGGAGGGATGGGGAAAATCCGTGTGGGCCATAAAATGCTATTATGACTGGAGAGGCCCCTTCCTTTTCCATTCCCTTAAATGCCGCTAGTTGCAATTAGTCCTATTAGCACTAATGGGTTTGAGCACAGGGCCCTCTTCTGAAACACCCACTGGAGAACATGGAGCACTTCTTGTTCCTTTTTATCTCAGCAAAATAAGACCAGGATATGTCAGAGCAACAAATTAATGATTCTTCTGGGAGGTTCTTGACTGAAGGATGATAAATAGCAGCTGGATCAAACCTGGGAGTGAAATGGAAAAATCTGACCTAACAAGGTGCTGGCTCCACATTTGAGGGGAGGCATATTGTGGTAGCTTTTATTTTGACTCTCATGTTTAGGGCTCATTTTAGATTCCACATGTTCTTTCTTACCTTGGATTCCAGAAATACTTTTTTATATATTTTGGAAATACTGTAGCTCAGTGTTACAAGACTTGCTGTGTATATAAGGTATTTAAAGCAAAATATCTGGAAGTATAGATTTGCAGGGTATCTCACAAGTCTTGTGCACTAATTTTTTTTCATATCTTTTTATTCATGTTTACTCCACTGAGGATCATGAACATATCTAATATTCCTTCCTCTTCCTATTTTCTCCATGCTAACAATCCTGTGTGATGATTTGGGCTGGGTTAAGAGAGAATGAAAGGTCCAAATTTACCCAGCTGGTTTTCATGCCTTAAATAAGGGGTGTTTACCATTTAGACATCTGCTATTAGAAAGACAGGCAGACTCTCCCTCCCTCTCTCTCTCTCTCTCTCTCTCTCCAGTTACAAGACAACATAGCAAGTTGTGAGGGGCAAAATACTTCAGGAAACCTTAGGAAACCAGCTTTATTTCCTCCTCATATTGAAACATCCATTTCTGTAAGAACCTTTACAGCTTGTCCTTGACTTACAACCAAAGATTCACTTAACAATTGGTTGTAAAATGGGCAAAACTCAACAACTGTCTTGCTTAGTAATAGATATTTTGGGCTTAATTGCGCGGATAAGTCGAGAACTACCTACACTTTCCCATTGAGCAGATTGAATGTTCACAGAGCCCCTTGCCTCCCCACTTATGTTTTACACATGTAGTGTACTTGGCCAACAATTAGCTGCAGTGAACTGCTTAGTGCTATCTCATCATGGTTAAAAGTGCCATCTGGGCTCATAGATGGTGGTGCATTTATTACTGTTTATTATTACTACCACAATTTTGAATGAAATTCTTTAATTTACGTAGTTAAAATGACATAATTGTTGATGGTCTTTGAATATAGCATGCTCCATTTATTTCCTCATTTTTCTAACTATCTAAGTGTAATGGCCCAAACAGTTTCTTTAATTTTATAAAGGGCATGGCAGAACAGGAAATAACTTTAAAAGGACTAATTTGGCTCTTAGGAGAGACAGCTGGAAAAAGTTACAAAGACTGGAAACCCAAGAAGAAGAAGAAGAAGAAGAAGAAGAAGAAGAAGAAGAAGAAGAAGAAGAAGAAGAAGAAGAAGAAGAAGAAGAAGAAGAAGAAGAAGAAGAAGAAGAAGAAGAAGAAGAAGAAGAAACACTGATGGTACTTTGGGGAAACTGTTGGGGTATGAAAACCATGCCTTGTATGGGTGTGGTTCATGAGGATGGTAAGACCCTCAGGAGATAGAGAAACTAATGGATTCCTGGGCGCTATGGGGAATTATCCAGAAGCTGCAGTAAATGATAATGCTGAAACCTGTATTGACCTATAGAATAAGGAAACAGAATGCAGGTAGTCTTCGACTTATGGCCACAACTGAGCCCAAAATCTCTGTTGCTAAGCAAGACAGTTAAATGAGTTTTGCCCCATTTCAGGACCTTGCTTGCAACAGTTGTTGAGTGAATCACTACAGGTGTTAACGTTAGTAACACGGTTAAGTGAATCTGGCTTCCCGCATTTACTTTGCTTGCCAGAAGGGCTCAAAAGTTGATCACAAGATCCCAGGACCCTGCAACCATCATAATAATGAGTCAGCTGTCAAAACATCTGAATTTTGATCACGTGACCATAGGGGTGCTGCAGCTATCATAAGTATGAAAAATGGTTATCAGTCGCTTTTTTCAGTGCCATTGCAAGTTTGAATGGTCACTAAATGAACTGTTATCAGTTGAGGACTACCTGTAGGCAACTGAAACAATCCTTCCCTTCGGAGACGAGGATCCTGAACCTGTCCTCATTTTTATTTTATTTATTTATTTCATTCTTATCTCACCTTTATTGTTGGTTATAAATAAATCAAGGGAGTGAACATACCTAATACTCCTTCCACCTCCTGTTTTCTCCACAACAGCAACCCTGTGAGGTAGGCTGGGCTGAGAGAGAGGGACTGGCCCAAAGTCACCCAGCTGTTTTTTCATGCTTTAGGCGGAACTAGAACTCATGGTCTCCTGGTTCCTTAACCACTAGACCAAACTGGCTCTCCAGTTATGCTGGAGAGAGCCCTAGGGGAATAAAACAGGCCAGGAGTCACTTTAAGCACAAGTGGTAAAATACTGAATGAAGCCAACTGGATATAACTTCAGTAACTATAACTGAGGTCTCCAAACTTGGCAACTTTAAAACTTGTAGACTTCAACTTGTGGAGTTGAAGTCTACAAGTCTTAAAGGTGCCATGTTTGGGGACCCCTGAACTATAGCATAGCACTGAAGACTACAGAGAAGGCTTACTCTGTAGCCTCTATTCTATTGCATCCTCAACTATAAGTTGTCCTTGACATACAACCATAATGGAGCCTGCCCATTACGGTTGTACATCATAATTGTCATAAAATGGCCAGGTCACGTGACCAATCACATTTTAGAGAGTTTTTTTAAATTGCAGTCATCAAGTGAACATTGTAGTCATTAAGCAAACACTGCACTTGTGTGAACCCACTGTTTGCTTTGGCTGCAGTTTTGCTGAAAGCCTGAGGTGCTAGGTTTCCTCAAAACTGCTGTAAAATATGGCCACGTTGCCAAGTGCAGTCACATGCCTGGAGGCTGACCATGAAAACTTCAAATCTGGGTTGTTAGTCCCTTTGTCAGGTAGGTTGTAACTTTGAATGGTTGCTAAGCAACTAGTCATAAGTCAAGGACTACCTGTATCCATTCAGTAGGATTCTTTCGCGTGGCGAAAGATTTATTGTCATCTGCTCTAAAAAGCCCAATGTTGCAGCTCTCAAAGAATTGATGTGACTGATTTTGTGAAGCATTTTTGTGCCAATAAAGGATGCTCTTAATGCAGGTCATGGTGTGCAGCATGCCATTTGGTCGAATTGTGTGGAATTGCTTTTAGTTAGAAGCCTCAGATGGTGAATGAGATAGTTTTAATTCTCTGTTTTACCACATTCTTTTTAACTCCTGTTGATCTTGACTTACTCAGACTAGGTAAGGGAAGTTGGCTAAGTGGATTCAGAAAGTGGTGAATGCATTATTTTGTGAGGAAGTGGTACCTCCATCATTAAAATAAGCAATAGTTTGTCCTGTCTAGAAGAAGCTCTTTCTAAATTCAAAGGATTCAATAAAATATTGCCTTACTAGCTCGATACCTGTGCTTCGCTATGAAACTGTGGTCAGGCTTAGTTTTTTGGAAGGAAAATAAGGAAAAGAAAATTCTGCCTCTGCCTACCAGCATCCATCTATATTCATCTGGCTAGCATCCTGTTGGTATGTGAGAGAGTTGAGGGCTGTTTGGAAACTGAAGCAGTATTTGCTGTATGAGCAAGAAGAAGACAGCAAGGAGCCTGGGCGTGTCTTAGCTCAACTGTTCTGTACTAAAACTGCTTGGTGCTGTGAAAGTGAAAGTGAAACTCTGCTTGTGTTTTGCATTTGGAACAGATTTCTTTTCAGGTGAGGAGTGGGAGTAGATTGTAAATATTGATTGTAGATATTGTTCATTTGTGTAAGTGGCTTCCACCCAATTGCCAGTATTCTTAAATTTAAACTGCTGTCTTGATCTTTTACAACCCAGCTTGGAAAATTATCAGCCTGATGCATGTGAAAATAGCAAAGGTGTATGACTCCTTTGACTTTGCTTGATGTTATAGCTTTCGATACCATTGGCACAGTCTCTCTATGGAGTGTCTTCATAAGCTATGGACTCAGGTCTGTCTCCATACGTTGCTTCTAAATTCAAGGGCAACCTCAGAGAGTGGTATGGTGACCGTGCATCTGGGCCCTGGGCTGATGATATCCATGGGTGCTCCAAAATATCTTTCCCCTTAAATCTGAATATTTAAATAGCCCTAGGGCTGTTTCTTGCCCCACTGGAATCCTAAGGGAACTCTGTAGCCAGGAGTTCCTGTTGTCAACTTTAGACTATATATCTACAGTGACCTTTCCGGAACGGTCTCCCAGTGTTCTTGCATTTATCACTACAATTATTGTAGGACACTCTTTGTGGGACTTCCCTTATGCAATGGAGATTGGAAATAAGGAAAAATGCAATGACCAAGTTGCTGAGCTGAGTGCTTAAAGCAGGGGTGTCAAGTTCACATCGTCACATCACATGACATATCGTGACTTTTTTCCCCTTCACTAAACCAGGGGTGGGCATGGCCAGCGCATGATGCATCTGGCCTGTGGACCGTGAGTTTGACACCCAGGTTTAAAGAATGCAAATTATTCAAGTGCTGAAATGCTGGCTCTCAGTTAGTTGGTGAGCCAAATTTAATATTTTGTTTAGCGCATCTAAAAATGCTCTAAGAATCTTTACCATTCAAAAACCTATGGATTGCTGACACTGTTGAGAAGATCCTACTGCATCTACCTAGATCAGGATGGGCAAACTATGGCAATTTTACGACCTGTGCCCAACCTAGATATAGAGGTTGTCATTATGAAATAAAATTCATGAGTGCCTATGATATTTCAGGGTGATTTCTTCACCCAGGCTGATGTTTTCATGTTTTTATGTAATGGGATGGGATGAATGCTTTTTGTTTCTGGTTCCTTCATTCCTTCTTTTCTCATTTTACTGTAGATCATGTGTATGTGTATAAAATATATACAGGTAGTCCTTGACTTACAACTACCTGTTGTTACAACGACTAAATGGTCGCTGTTTAGCAACCATTTGAAATGATGACAGCACTGAAAAAAATGACTTACAACCAGTACTCACAATTGCAAGCATTGTAACATCCCTGTGGTTGCATGATCAAAATTTGGGTGCTTGGCAACCAGGTCATATGATCTCTGTTTGCGATCTCCCCAGCCAACTTCTTACAAGCAAAGTCAATGGCAGAAGCAGGATTTGCTTAATGTACATGTGACACTCACTCAATAACCACGGCATAACAAGTTGTGAAACTGTGCATTACTCATTTAAAGACTACCTTGCGAAGCAATGTCAGTCCCAATTGTGGTTGTACGGTGTGGAAAGAAAGAAAGAGATATGGAGGCACATATGTTAACCTTAACTTTTGAGATGAGATCTGTGGAACTCACTGATAAGGAATTAAGTGGCTAACAACAGTTTTAATGTATTTTAAAGAGACAGGATCCAGAAACGTTCTTGTTAGTAAGGATGGCTCTGGAATCTCTGGCTCTGCTTTGTGGCATACTGACCTCTCAAGTTAACCGATCAATAAAAATTTAAAACTAAAAGGATTTTTAAAAGACCAGGACGAGCATTTTACAGATAGTCCTCAACTTACAACCACAGTTGATTTCCAATTTTCCATCAGTTGTTAAGTGGGTTTTGTCCCATTTTACAACTTTTCTTGCAACAATTACTTAGTGAATCATTACAGTTGTTATGTTTGTTAAGTGAATTGGACTTGCCCATTGTCTTTGCTTGTCAGAAGGTCACAAAAAGGGATCACATGATCCTGGGACACTGTGACAGTCAAAAATACAAGTCAGATGCCAAGTGTTAAAATTTTGATCACCTGACCAAAATTGATGACCACATGGATTCTGCAACTATCAAAAGTATGAAAACTGGTCATAAGTCACTTTTTCCAGTGACCTTGTAACTTTGGGTAGTCATTCAATGAATGGTTGTGAGTTCAGGACTACCGTACTTGGGATGGAGAAGTGAGAATGTTACAGGTGTCTATGGGCATCAGGTTGGGGATTACTCAGTTGATAGAAGTTTTCTCCTTTAAGTGAGCTGCCAAAACATGCCCCCTCCAACAGTTCCTGCAAATCTCCCTTGCGCTCACTGCCAGGATTGTATCTCTGTAAAATGTGTGGCATTTCCGCCAATAACACTCAAAACCTCCATTAAATTTTAATGGGCTCAAACTTGGCACCTTCTGCAGCAGACTGGTATAAATTGCTAAATTGATCCCACCACCTCCCAAACTGCTTTTCCTTCCACCTTCGACTTGGATGATCTCGTTGACTACCTATTGCCTCGCCTCTGGATCCCTCCATCTTTCCAAGCCCTGCATGGAGGGGGGGTGTCTCTGAAAAAAATGGGCTTGCCCTGGGGCAAAAGATGCAGCAATTGCTCTGCCAGCTGCTCGCCCACCTATGCAGGTAATTGGGGACTGTCCCTTTAACAGGTTGAATGGGTGAGCTTGTCCAGTTTAGAAAGCTGCTGTGCAACATGTTTCCTCCTTTGGGCGATGCCCCACCACCACCGGCTTCTTTTTGCTTGGCTTGGCTTCAGTCGGGATCCCACCTGCATCAGGAGCAAAGCCTTTGGCATCTCTGCGTTTCTCCAGGAGTTATATCCTCTGGGCGGTACGTCTCTCTTTCTCAGCTTGTGCAACTGGAATCTTGCCTCTCATGGCTCCCTGTGCCATGGCCAAATTCCCGGTTGCTACTCCGGAAGCCAATTGTGCCAGGGAAGAATGTGCTGGCTCAGCATATCAGTCCGGAGAATGTGAGGAGACTAGCAAGGGAGGGAGGGACAGAGAGAGAATGAGAGAGAGAGAGAGAGAGAGAGAGAGATATTCTCTGCACATTTCGTCTTCGTCCCCTGCTGTCTAACAACATCTCCTGACTCTTCTGTTTGCAGACATAAATTGGAGCAAGAGCAGCATCATGTCTGACGGCAAGGAGTGGGCCACCCTCAACCCAGAGGAGTTCACCCAGCTGCAGAAGTATATTGACTGTGAGTCCTTTTCTTTCTCCCTTTGTATCAATAGGCTTCTCTTAGCCCCTGAGAGGGATAGAGGCATGGACGGGTAGGACCTGTTAAAGCTAGAACTTCCTCTTTAAAATCAGAGGTCATACTAACTCCTTAGAACTTCAATCTGGTTTACTTGAGCATCGAGAAAGTAAACTGTGCCGGTCCCAAAAAAGCTCATAGGATAATTCTTTTGTGCTACCCCATGTCTATCTGTTCCCTTCTTCCACTCCCACCCCCCCAAACTCAGTAGTAGTAGCTTGATATCTCATGTAGTATGCACAAATCACAGTTGAGTGTCCAGCGACAAATATCGAGGAAAGGATAGTCTTGGTTTATGAGGAATCTGCCAAACAAGATAATCTTTAACTTTGGCTTATCCTGATTTTAAATTTTTAGGCGATCCATTCCACAAGTTAGATACTCATATTTTAGCCCCTCAGGTTAAGAATTTTTTTTTAAATTTGCATCAGCTGTATTGGATGCCTCATTGCAACCCTCTGATTCTTACATCACTTTGAAACTTAGGACAGAATTCAGAGAGTTCTAATTATTGGCCAATACAAATGTCGTGCCTGACACATTTCCTGGTTATGGCATGAACTGAATCAGGATTCCTACACTTTTTCCTCTTTGTCAGTTGTCACTGTTCCTTGCTCCACAGATACCAGTAAGAAAGTGCAGGATGTGCTGAAGGAATTTTATGGAGAGGGTACATTGTCTCAGCATCGGCAAGGGGATGTGAGTATCTTCCTCTTCCTTTTCTGCAAACATCTCCATCTTTTGCCTTGCTAGGTTACATATTTGCCTTGAGTGTTTACTGGCAAGGTGACTCTGCAAATCAACACAACGTCTTTCGAAACTTATGTACCACTTTGGGTTCTTCTGCCTTTCACACATACATTCTGGGGTTGCATGATGCTTAGCTGCATTGTGGGACGTCCTGGAGGGCAGTGAAAATGTTATCTAAATTCTAAAACTCAGCTGTTTGACCCAGTGTGTGCTAGATTTAGCTCCAAAGAGACCTGATCTTATGTGCAACAAAAACAGTCCTCTATCAATTCACTCTGCCATGTCATGACCACACTTTGTAAAGGTTAATGATCTCCCGCAGTGTCAGTGATCAAGATGATGTCCTAGAGAGTCTCATGAAAATGGAACAGCATTTAGAGAAATGGTTTATCTGTGTAGCTGTTTTGGCTTCAACTAGTCTTCGGTCAAACCGGGGTTGTGTATGAGAACAAGGCGCAGAAACAAGTAAGGTAGAATGTGGCTCTCTAGAGCCTATCCAGGGGAGCACAATCTCCAAAATAATCAACCATGCCTATCTTCCTCCTGGAGGAAAATGAAAATTTGCAGGAAGAGAAATGATCATATCCCAACCTCCTTTGTAGCAGTTGGGAGTGGGGTTGCTATAACATGGTTGCTGCCTGACCCAGCTATTCCAGATGGTCTGCTGATGGCATGTGGAAGTGGCATACTAACTGGATCATCTGTGCTACACAGAGAGAGCCATAGAATTACAGCAAGGGCTTTGTAGTCCAATCCCCAATTCCAAGCAGGAAATCCAGTGCTGGAGCCAAAGACATCAGTCAGATTCTGACTGAGGATTTCCAGCAGACAAGAGCCCCCTTCCCAAGTAATTGATTCATTTGACAATGTAAATCTAAACCTCTAAAGATTATGACACTTTGTCATCTAGATCTGGTTCTATCCCTTGCAGAAGCAGAAAACAACCCTTTACCCACTCTTGAGGGATAACTCTTATCAAAGGGGCTTTCATATCCCCTTTTTGGCCTTCTCTTCACCAGCTATAAATAATAATCTCCTTTCATCTTTCTTCCTTATTTTCTATGCTCCCAAGTGTCTTTGTTGCCATCCTCTGAGCCAATTTCATTGTGTCTGTATCAGTAGAAGGTAACATGGTGACTTTCAAATATTTTGGATTCAACTCTAGCCTGCATGATCAATAGCAAGTTGTTGTAGACCAAAACATTTGGAAAGGACTGCATTGTGTAGCTCCTGTCCTACATCCTTTCAAAATGTTTCTTGCCCAGAACTGAAAGCATAACTCCAAGTACAGTCTAAAGCATTATTATTATGTTATAGTTCATCACAGTCAGCCAGATTTTAAACTGGGTTTGGTGTTTTTATCCATCTACCAAGTCTTCCCGAAGGTCTGGGTTAGGCAGATGTTGATGTTTGATGGCATTAGAGGTATCGTTGCAGGACGTATGTTGCAGGACGTAAGCTGGTCTGAATAAAGCTGCCTTTTGCAATTGATTGATGTTGAATTTGTCAATGCCAATAGAGTTAAAGTGGTGCTCAAGTTGTTTTGGGGTTACACCCAAGTATTTTACTGCAGCTTGATTGCGCTTCTGGCTCTTCTTCATTAATTAAATTTATTTTTTCTACTATTCATCTTGATGTGCTGTTTCTCACAGACACACACCAGGATGTGGCCTTGGTGTTTGGCTTTCCATTCTATTCTATTCCATTTCTATTCTCAGATCTGACATTTCTCCCATTCCTTCATCTAAACTGAACACATTCAAAAGTGCAAAAGTCAGTCGTGAGGCAGCCTACCCAGGTCCTCCTTCCAGTCTCTGTGTGTGATTCTTGCGATCTCATCTGCAGTGAAGTAGTTTTTTTAACCAAAATATCAAATATGGGTTTGTGACAACCCCCTCCCCCAAATCCCTTTTGTCAATTTTACCAATTGATTTTGGTATCTTTTAAACGCCATCCTTCTGTTCACATAGGACATTTAAGGTGACATATATCCTAAAACTGACTCCAGCTTCCCTTCCTATATTCTGACATTCAACAGCTCCACTAGGGCTTATCCTAAACCTGCCCTCCCCACCCCCATCACTCCACATGTTCTTCTTGTTTGAACTATATGCAATGATTTCTTTCTGGGTCCATTAATCACAATTTCATTAGTTCCAGTAGCAACCAAACAATGGGGAACAGCCATCCTGTTTCCTATTAAAATGAGAAATAACATTTTTACCATTCCCTGCATGCAGTAATATATCTAGCACTGAAGTGACACATTATTAGCTGAGTCAAAGCTCCGCTTTTTGGCACCATCAATAGGGAATGTCAGTAGCTATGATTCCTGGCATTCTTCTCTTTGGCTTTGGCTTATTTCTCTGATAATGCTGTTCTCAGTTAATAGACTTTGAAGGCTTTAAGCTCTTCCTGAAAACTTACTTGGAAGCAGAGGAGATCTCGGATGCACTTTGCTGTCACCTCTTCATGTCTTTCCAGACCACGGCAGGACAAACCACAAAAGAGCCAGGTATGTTGTCTTGGAAAGCTGCCTCACGTAAAATATTGACCTTTCTCTGAGAGTTCAAGGAAGAGTGTGGGTTTGCATATTTCTTCCCCCTCCATCCAATTTTTAGGAAGGATCACTTTGATGAGGGTTGGGTTAGGCAGTCATTCCGAGGATGAAGGATGACTTAACCCAGTGTTTCTCTGCTTTTCAGCCAGTGGTTTTGTTTGCGTCAATGACGTCTCTTGTTACTTCTCACTGCTTGAAGGTGGGAGGCCTGAAGACAAACTGGAATGTGAGTACTGCAAAGGATCAAGAGAGCAGAATAGTCTCAATTCAGAGCTAGATTTTTCATGGAGGCACATTTTGACTGGGAAAATCTGATTTTGGTAATTCTTCCAGACACAGAACCAACTTGCTGACATTAAGATATCTCCTTCCTTCCTTCATTCCTCCCTGCCTCCCTCCCCCCTCCCTTCCTTTCTCCCACATATATAAATATGATTTTCACCTCTCAAGAGTCATCTGCCAAATATATTATCATAGGTATATATAATTTTGATTAATTTTTACTCACTCTGCTATGAAAGACAATTTAACTGGCTGAAGTTCTCTGGCATGTTCTGAGTTCTCATGTTCACCTCCCATTTGTGTAGGATAATTATAATTCTTCAGCTGGCATCAACCTTAAGCTCATACAGTTTTATCAAGACAAGAATGGCTCTGATATTTTAAATTTGTAGAAGTCTTTTGAAATCTTTTCTTAAAACTGACATTTTAAATCATTTGGGGATTTATGCTGGGTTTCTGCCAAAGAAATTGATCTTGTTCTCAATCTGAAGAAGCCCACTTTAGTAATATGCTTTGCCTCCCTCAAGTACGGTCAAATGAAAAGCCTTGATGAAACAGTACTCTTGAGGGAAGAGGCCCTGGAGCAAGAGGGTGAAGGCAGAGACACATGTATTTGTTGATCCCTCGTCTAGAAGCTTCTATTTTTAATTTCCATTTTTCCTCCCACAGTCACCTTCAAGCTTTATGACAAAGATGGAAATGGTCTTCTTGACAATTCAGTAAGTAACATGAGACCGTTAGAAGATAATAGAGTTTTGGAACTGAGTCCCCCTGTTCTTTATTTCTCCACTTCAGACAGAAGAATTGGTTTATCCACACAACACACAGACACACAGACACATACACAAAAGCTGTATTCAGCATTTTGTGGTAGAGAAGGCCCAAATATGTTGATGCCAAATCTTTTCATACAAATCTTAATAAAGTAATGAATCCCATTGTAATATAACTGACAGCCTCCCGTGCTTGTATATATCAGTCTGATTTTTGTTGGTTCCACTTGGTTTAGCACCAAAAAGTACATATTTTTTTTGTTCGGGGACCACACAAGGCTTTTGAGCAGTGGGCAGCAAACTTGCTCCTAGGGCTGTGGTGAGGCCACAACAAAAATTAAATTTGGTTTGATTTAATGTGAATATAAATGTAATCACCCTTAAATCAAGTTAATTAAATGCAGCTGGAAGAAACTCTTTAGATGTTTTTGAAATGAGGTTTCCCTTTCTTTCATATTATAAATGATATTTTGGTGAAAGTTTTGAAGGTACTCTGGAGACCACATCCTATGGAGAAGAACTTTGCTCACTTCTAATTAAACAGCTGAATGTCCCATCACTGTATCTCCTGGAAAACCAAAATAATCTTATTTTCAACAGGCTAGGTCGGATATATTGCTTTTCTCTGAATCATTTTCTGTTCTCTGATAAAAATTGGGGAATACCTGCTTTCATCTGGGGTCTAAACTTACCCCTCAAGTCAATCTTCATCAACAGTCTTCCTTTTGATATATTTGACTACAATGCCAAGGATGTCCCTTGTTAGGAATTCTGGGAACCCATGGTCAAACACAATAAGAGGTGCCAGACTGGCAAATGCATGCATGCTGGCCCTTTCATATAAACTACTGTGGTTTAATTCTGGTCCTAAACTGTGTTCTTCTCTCTAGGAGGTAGATCGCATCATCACGCAGATGATGCGCGTAGCTGAATATCTGGACTGGGATGTCACTGAGCTTAAGCCAGTAAGTGCAGAATTCCTTCACTTGCTTCATCTACCCCTTCCCCATCTGCTTACAACATATAATCACCATGATGGGCTCTGTTGGCTCCAGAATGAAGGTATCTATGTTGGGCTCTAGAACCGGGTACGGTAAAATGTAGTTTGGATTCCCAGGAGGGAGAGGCTGCAGTCCAGAGGAATAAAGAGACAGAAAGATTAAAGGCCCGATCCCACTGCACTTACGGATGCAAAGAGGATGTAAAACGATAAAAAAAGCTTGCCATCTGTTGGAAAACACTATGCATCCATTATGTACTCATTGCATACGTGTTTCATATGCTCTATCCGTCGAGCATCCGTCCACTGAGATTTCATCCGCGCAAGAAGTTCTGAGCTGCACAAAACTTTGTGAACGGATGAACTTTCCGCCGTGTACGATGTAAATCCGCGACATACGAGCAACAAACGTTCTGTGTCCGTTATCATTCGTTAAACGTCCGCTGTATCCTCTCTGCATCTTCTGGGCATCCTCGCAACTCACATCCCCTGCAGCTGAAAACGGAAAGAGGGACGAAAGAAAAGGTACATGGAACGTCTATACATCGTTAGTAACACGGAAATAGAAAGGATGCGCAGTGAACGGTTTGCATCCGATATACCTCTGCGTGGCATCTCCTTTCTTTCCTTTAGGCGTACGCGATGCATCCACTTCATCCGCTATGCATCCGCTTCACAATTATCCACCATAACCCCTTCGGAGGTGTCATCCCCTTCCATCCGCTTTCATCTGCTAGGCTTCCAATGAACATCCGTTTAACATCCCCGCTACATACTTCCCACTTCCGTTCTTTTCCATTCTTTTCCCTTCTGTTTATGCAAATTTTCACCACTTTTTGGAGCGGATGACAACGGATGGAGCCACCCCCAAAATTTTGTTCGTCTGCTGTGTCCTTTATGCATACGTTTTGCGTCCGTCGGCCAGTGGGACCGGGCCTTAATTAGATAAATTGGTTGGGAGGAAGAGGGTCAAGTTCCTCCCTAGGAGTTCTCAAGATACATCTTTAACAATGCAAGTAGTTGCTTTAGTTTGGCAACGTTTCTGTGTATAGGTGTGGAACACTAAAGAAAACTCAGAATGTCTTTCTTAGTTTTTGGAGCCTGACACCAGGGTTGCTATTAACAACAATTTTTGCTGTAACACCAAAAGGGAAAGAGCTCATATTGTGTGCATTAAGGAGGAAAGATTAGGAGACAATTGGAAGGGGAAGGAACCTACCGCTAAATGAGATAAAGCTGGATGTAACTTTTGTATATAGAATCAGTATTAGTTAATGGGATTTATTTAATAGAATTGTGATGTTCTTTTCTGTTTCTATTAAGACATGAAAGAGGTTTAGAGTTTTCTGGATTTGTGGGGAGGGTTGTTGTTTTTGTCAGGTTTTTTTTTTCAAGAAATGGAGTGCTTAGGGAAAAAAGCTCTTATTCCATGTTTCTGCTCAATGGCTGTTGCAATTCAGACATGTGTACAGAAGGATGGGGGACATTGGATAGGTATGAGGGACCGTTATACTTTTTGTTTACGTATTTATCACATTTCTATATCCCCAATTATTGTCTGAATTATTTATGGTGAAGGGCAGGTTGTCCTAAATCTGGAGGCACATGATTAGTTCTATATTAGATACAGTATTAACTTAACTTTGGGTTTCTTTTCACTTTTTTTAAGAGAGCTGTGGGTTGTTGTTTTTTTAAGATTTGCACAAATAAAGATCTGGGAATGAGGAACCAATTCAGTGCTGTGCATGAGGAAAGAGTGGTCCCTGCTTTATGTTGCAGATAATTGTAGCTCATTGGATGCCTCTTTGACAAAGAAACACAATCTGTCTTGCAATGCTCCTCCTAAAATGAGGGTTGTGCATCAGTCTGGGGCAAATGGACTGGAACAATCACTGAAATGGCTCCCTCCTAAGGCTCTCCTTTTTGGATCTCCCCTTCCCCCGCTCAGATCCTGCAGGAGATGATGCGTGAAATTGATTATGACAGCAGCGGTACCGTGTCTCTCTCTGAATGGCTCCGTGGCGGTGCCACCACTGTCCCCCTCCTGGTGCTACTTGGGCTGGAGGCGGTAAGTGCAGGGGACCAAGGCCTTGTTTTGCCTCGGTTCTTTTAACTTACCATTGAATGTAACTTTTGATTTTCTTTGTCCAGCATGTGATAAATGATTGATTTCTTTGCCTTTCCTGCCCATCATGACAGTCGAGTAAAAGTCCTGGCCTGGCTGGAAAACTCACCTCTAGGTGCCTTCTAATAATCCTGCTCTTGGCTCCCATTCTATTCTGTCACAGGGTTGAATCAAGTTAAACTTTTTTTAAAAAAATATAGTTCAAAATCACCCATAGAACTGAGTCATAAGTAGCACTTTTACTGAAGATGTCTATCCTCTTGTTTCCCTTTTTCTATAGACAACAAACAAGGAATTAACTATTTCTCCGTGTGCCTGGGGGGTGTTCTGGCATGCCACTGTTCTGCTATGTCAGCCTAGCCCTAAGTGGATAGAGGCCATGAAGTTAAAGCCCTTAGAGGAATGTTGTTGGTAGTTCAGGGCTGTTTGCAGTTTTGCTGCTCTCTCCATCTCCGTTGAGGACTGCAGCAGAATGAATGCATGTGAGGCCGACTGGGGACTGAAGGGGACATTCAACACCATCCTGAAATGGCCATAAAACCTGCAGCTGAATGCTGGATGACGTAATGGTGAAACAAATCGATTTTACAGCTTTTGCTGTGGGTAGGCTTAAAGGGGAAAACGTTATTCAAACAGCTAAGGTGGACTTAAGGCCACCTCACTCTTGGGCTAGGAACAAGATGATGATAGGACAGGACGCAGCAGGAAAAAATGGTCTGACCAGGTGTGTTCCATGGCCAGGTGCAACGTTCAAAGGGGTCCTCATTTTCCCTGGCAGCACAGCTGTGTGGTTGCAGAGTGAACTTGGTTGAAAGCTTCTCCACAGCAATCTAATTGCTCTTTGAGGAGGCATGAAGAGAGGTTTCTCTTTTCTGGGAAGCTTGAATACAATGGGCATTTCCTCCACTCCCCCCAATTCAATTGCGTCTGATTCTTGGATGCTGCCTGGGCCAGCCCCTACAGTTTTCTTGGCAGCATTTCTCAAAAGTGCTAGAGCCCACTGTAACTACATAGCCAAAAAGGCGTTAAGAGTTGTTAACCTAATCCTATGTAGCTTTTTCTCTGGTAATATCACACTACTAACTAGAGCATACAAAACATTTGCTCGACCAATACTCGAATACAGCTCAGCAGTCTGGAACCCACATTACATATCTGATATTAGCACAGTTGAGAAAGTCCAGAAATATTTCACAAGAAGAGTTCTCTACTCCTCTACTTGTTGTAGAATACCTTATGCCAGCAGACTCGAAATTCTAGACCTAGAAAACCTAGAACTACGCCCCCTGGTTTGCCACTGCTTGTTTCATAGGGCTGAGAGAAAATGACTGGCCCAAGGTCACCCAGCTAGCTTTGCACCTCAAGGCAGAACTAGAACTCCCAGTCTCCACCTCAGTGCCTCAACTACTACACCAGACTGGCTATGTAATGGGCATTTAGGCTCAAGCCATTCCATGCATGTTCCAAAAGCAATATTGCTTTTGTGCTCAGGAAAAACAACAACTTTTAGCTCAAATCTTTTCTCTAACTCTATCTTCTGTTCCCACTCAGGGAGCCTCCATACCTCCCCTTCCCTTTGGCTCCCAAACCAGTCACCCTCTAAGCCTCTTCCTTAATTGCCGACTTTCTCCATTGCTTCAGACGATGAAAGATGATGGGCAGCACCTTTGGCGCCTGAAGCACTTTAACCGCCCTGTTTACTGCAACGTGTGTGAGACGCTGCTCTTGGGGCTACGCAAGCAGGGACTGCGCTGTACTTGTGAGTGTGTTGCTCTGTCCTGGGGTTGTGTGGGAACAGGGGAGGTGGCCTTCCTCCTTTTCTTCCTGGGGGCTCAGGCTTCCAGCCCTTTAAGAGAGCTGAGACTGATTTGATGGTGGAAGCAGAAGGAGGATGTTTCCTCCAGCTGCTGCTTTAGCAGACCTCCTCATAGATCAAATAAGAAGCTGCAATGTTCCAGGTGACTTCATTGATCCATCTTGCCTAGATTTGTGAGTCCTGGCTGGTAATGGCTCTGACTGAATTGGCCTCAGTAGTCGTCCCAGCCCTATCTAAAGACGCCGAGAAAAAATGGAATCTCCAGTGGGCAAGGCAGCTGTTGCATCATAAAGTTTGATCCTCTTTGGGAATTACTGTCATCCTGTGGCTCTTCATTTATAAGGGCGACCTTTCTTATTTTGACAATTCAAAGGCAGCAAACACCCCTGATACAGGTAGTCCTCGACTTACAATCACAATTGAGCCCCCAAAATTTCTGTTGGTAAGAGAGACATTTGTTAAGTGAGTTTTGCCCCATTTTAGGACCTACCTTGCTTCAGTTGTTAAGTGAATCACTGCAGTTGCTAAGTTAATAACATAGATACTAATTGAATCTGGCTTCCCTGTTGACTTTGCTTGTCAGAAGGTTGCAAAAGGTGATCACGTGACCTGGGGACACAGCAACGGTCATAAACATGAACCAGTTGCCAAGCATCTGAATTTTGATCACATGACCATGGCGATGCTGCAAAGGTGGTAACTGTGAAAAACAAGTTGTAAGATGCATTTTTAGTGCCATTGTAACTTTAAAAGGTCACTAAATGAACTGTTGTAAGTCATGGACTACTTGCATTCCTTCCTTCTCCTGTTTTCCACACCACAACCACCCTTGAGGTGATGAGAGCAACTGGCCCAAAGTCACCCAATTAGCTTTCATGCCTAAAGTGGGACTAGAACTTACAAACTCCTGGTTTCTAGCTTGGCGCCTTCACCACTCGACTTTTTTTCACTCTTCTTCCAGCAGACAAATACAGTAGGATGGTCTTCAACATATTATTATTTTTTATGACTCTTTCTTTTACACTGTAAAAGAAAGCAGAAACGTCCCTTGAAATCTGGTTCACAAGACTGCATAGGCTTTTTGGATGGTGAGATGTAAAAATTAGTGGTTAAAGTCAAGCTCAGTTTCTGGGGATTGTGTGGACTGACGGCTGCAGCTCTCTCAATAGCAACAAAAAAGCTATTTTCTGTTGCCAGTTTGGGGGATTTCTTTTTTTCATTTCCTAATCTAGCTTCCAATCCTGATATCCCGTGATGGGCTCCCCATCCACATTTTAATCCCCTCTTCTCAGCTAGGCAATGTCAGTCCCATGCTGCCATCTGCTGGAGCACATTAACATTGCCCATCACTAATTATGTTGACAAACATATTTATGGAGCAGTGCATGCGGCACAGCATTCATAATGGCAGTAACTTAATTTATGCAGAAGCAGTATTTGTATGTTCTTTTTTAAAACAGATGCAGAAGAACCTTGTGATGAATTCCATTTGGATAAATTGGAGGATTTTCCTTCCCTTGTTAAACAAGCATCTGTTTTAAAAAAATATCTTTAGACACATTGCACATATGTGTACATGTGTGCATTCTGTGCTCACAGCAGTGCAGGGCTGTTGGTTCAGGACTATTTCTTCCTGAGAACTTGGAGTATTTGTGTGATTTGGCCATCTAGAAGCTTAAAAGTAGCATTCTCTGCCTCTGAACAATCTGGCAATTTTTTTCCCTTTGGGTGTTTATAAAATATTCAGTGAGAGAAAGAAAAATGCCATCTCAGAAATCCTTCTTAGCATTCCAAATTCAAAACAGTTGCAGCTTGGTTATTTAGAAAAGGTGGAAATCTTTTAACAACAGTCTGCTTAGGTCTAAAAATCAGGGCTGATCTTCAACAAGGAGAAAAAACTGTGTTTAATTCTCATGTTCTCTTTTCCAAAAGTTCTCTTTTCTTTTTAACTGTATTCTCATCCCAAGGGTCCTTTTTTTTTTCAGGAGGCAACTACACTTTCCTGTTTTTTTCTTTTGAAGACATTTCACTTCTCATCCAAGAAGCTTCTTTAGCTCTGACAGGATATGGGGAATGGAAGAGTCAGAGCTGAAGAAGCTTCTTGGATGAGAAGTGAAACATCTTCAAAAGAAAAAACAAGAGAGACCTGTTACCTCCTGGGAAAAAAAAGCATCTTTGGGACAACCATGACCTGGATGACCGAGGATCTCTACAGACTGTGTTCTCATCACACACTAAACTGGATCATTAAACAGGTTGCTATCATGCGAATATTTAAATCAGCAGTGAGGTTCGAGAGAGGCTTGCTTTTATCCTACAAAAGCTAATCTTCTGTGATCAGCCAAGTCATGTGAACATCGAAGAGAGGTTTAATGGCAGGTCCTCTTTTCTGGGCAAACTTCCAAAATGTTCCTGGGGAAAAGCAAGAATTATTGAGAAATTTTTCCTCTGGTTCTTTACAGTCTTGTCTGGAGATAAACTTGACAGAAAGAGATTCAGGGTGTGTCAACCTCCTCCAATTTTGCCTGTGATGGTGCCGATCCTGAATGGATCGCTCCCCACAGATATTTTCCAATTTGATTTTTTGCCTAGCTGGATTTTTTTAAAAAATGGATGCTGGTCATTTGACCAGGCCTTCCCTGCTTATCTACTGCTGGCTCGTGGGCAGGGGTGGGAACTGGTTCTGTAGGCGTGGCTAGTTGGTGTGACTAGGTGGGCGTGGCTTCTTCTTTTTTTTTTGCAGCACCCCCTGCCCTGTTTTTTTTGTCTCCTGGGCCTCAGGGAAGCCTCCTGGGGAAGAATTTTTGCTCTCAAAAGGCTTCCCTGGCCCCCCTGTGCTCCATTTTTTGCCTTCCTGGCTCTCAGGGAAGTCTCCTGGACGAAGCAGTAAGACAGCGAGGAGGATCCTGGAACAGCTGATAATCAGAACAGCTGATCGTCGGGAGGGGAAAAAAAGAAATACCTTAAGGAGTGACTGGCCGGAGGGAAAACGCAGTCAGTGATGTCGCGCATGCAGTAAGGACTGATTGGGAGGGGAGGGGCCAGCCAGGGGCATGATTTGTCAGTTCTCCAAATTGCGCAGAATCAAAACAGCTGCTTTTATAGAACCGGTCCAAACTGGTNGACTGATTGGGAGGGGAGGGGCCAGCCAGGGGCATGATTTGTCAGTTCTCCAAATTGCGCAGAATCATAACAGCTGCTTTTATAGAACCGGTCCAAACTGGTAGAATCCCACCCCTGCTTGTGGGATCCTTTATCCTTTATCCAGGATAGCAGTGGAGTAGTTCATCTGTTTCACGTGGATCTCTATGTTTGAAAAAATGGTTAACAAAAATATACGGGTGAGGAAGCTATGGGGAAAGAGGGGAGGAAAGGAGATGTTACACTCAGCTCATAGGATCACATTTTAGGCAGAGAAGCTGCTTGGAAGATAACAGGCCTTCTTTACTTTCTACCACCATAGCATCTCATTGAATCCATCTTCCTTTCCCCTCCACAGTCTGTAAGTATATTGTGCATGAGCGCTGTGCTCGGAAGGCTCCTCTCAGCTGTATCAGCACCTATGCTAAGAACCGCCGTGACACCAATGTAAGTAACCCAGCAAGGATGAGTTCTGCACCCATCATCCAGACTTCTGTATTTCTGCCTTCCTTATCCAGGATTTCTGCTTTCTCCATTTCTATTGGCTTCTCCATCTTCCCAACCTGTCCATTCTTTTAAGAAGTCTATGTGTTTCTAGTCCTCAATATGTGAGATCGAAATAGCCTTATTCTGTTTGTTTTTATTTTGACTCCTTTCCTTTCCTTTGCTATGGTATTAGTGTCATAACCGCCTCTAGAAGTCTTTTGGAGGAATGAGTGTATTTCCCAGCTGTATGTCTCTCAGCATGCAACACAAACTGGAAAATAATACATTCATTCCTCCAGGAGACAAGGGAAAAAGTAGATGGCAACCACAAAGGACAATGTTTTTAAAAAGACAAAATTGCCTAAATTAATATTTCATTCAAAAAATATGTTTCTGGTAAGTGGCCAATTAGGTATCTTATTTATTTGTTTATCAAATGTATTAGTCCTCTTTCTTACCATAGGGTACCTACAAGGTTAAAGGTCTTCACACATTGTCTATTCTTTGGAAATACATAAAAACGATGATCAAAAGTTTAATATTCATTAGGACAATTTATGACTGTAATTGGGACCAGAAATCCAGTTGTAAGTCATTATAATCATAATGTGATGGGAAGTAATTTTCCAGTCTTTTTCTTAGTAGTCATTAAACAAACACTGCTGTTGTTAAGCGCACTCATTCATTTAAATGAATGTTTTGCCGGAAACCTGCAAAAAAAATGCCAGAAACTAGCAAAATCCAGTGTGAATTGTGACTATGTAATTGCATAATGCTGCAGTATAGCTGACCTGCTCAATGTGTGGTCACATGACCATGGAGAGGGACAGGGCAACCATACACAACTGCTGGACGTGCTTTATTATAGGCTGCAAAACACTAATTCCACAGCTGTTGTTTCTTCAAATTGTAATAAAATAATCCATCATAAGTCAAGGACTACCTGTAGCAATGATTTCTCAGTAGCAAATAAAGAGGGCAGAGGAACCATGTGTGGCTTCCAGTTGCCCACCTGTGCTGTTGTCTAATCCTGAAGACTTAAGTGAGTGATCGAAACTTCAATTTGTGCTTTGTTTGGAGAACTTACAGTATTCTTACTCTTCACTAAATTGCCTGTGAATGAAAATGAGAATGTCAAAAAGAGAACGTTAATGAGAATATCAGGAAGATCCTAGGAGTTCCCATCCCTTCCCTTGTCCTCACTTCAGTTTCTTAGATCTTCCTTTTGAAGAGTGTTAAGTAGGCAGAACTGGTAGCTTGGAAGCTAAAGTTCTGCTGTTCTCTCTTTCTCTTTCTCCCTGGATTTCATTATTCCTCACTTCCCTCCTGTAGATGCAAGCACACGTTTGGGTAAGAGGAGGCTGTGATGGCAGTAAGTGTGACAAGTGTCAGAAGAAGATCAAGAGTTTCCAGAGCCTCACAGGCATGCACTGTGTCTGGTGCCATCAGAAGGCAAGCTGCTCCATGGCTCCATGATTTGATTTAAAAGAGGATTCTGGCATCAGAAATCAGGAGGGGCTTTTCATTAGATGGCTCTTATTCTGTAGGTAGTTCATATGCAAGAAAAATTCATTTGAAAAATTCATTTGCAGGAAAATTTGGGGAAATACTAACAGAAAAGAGGATTTAAATGAGGGTTTCAAACGAGCAGAAACCACAACTATATCTACTCTTTGCCTGTTCAAAGATTAGGCTGTCCAAAATTTGTGGTGACCCAATGGAAATTTTGCCACAGCTAGATTAATTTTTATGCAGTCTGAAAATATGTTTCCCCCTTTTAGAGATATTGTCTACACAAACGTATTTTGAAGATTGTTGGGATTCTCCAGTTTATTTCTCAGGTTATAGACTCACTTTATTTTGAATACTGACTCTTTCATGGATATAGTTAGATATGGGGTTAGAAGAGCCGAGGCATAAATGAGGCTGTTCATTGTTTTACAAGCTGCCTTTACAAGACATCATTTTTGCAAAAGCATTGAATTTGTTTTCATATCAACATACCTTCTTTTCATATATGGTGCATATGGTGTAAATCTAGGCATCTTCCAAGACCTTGCAATCATTTCTTCCAAAATTAGAATTTTTCACAGACCAATTTTTAAAATCAACTCAAAGTAGTGGGGTTTTTTTTTTCTCTTGCTTTGTGATACAGAAGGTAAAATTATAGGTGTTGAACCCAAACTGATGTTCCCTGGGAGAGGGAAGACAAAATGGATCCTGAGATTTTGGAGGGTGTTTCTGCCTGTTTTTAGTGCCTTCCTCATGGCATTGAGAAACACTCTGTGTCTTGATTGTCTAGATTCATGATGAGTGCCTGTCTCTCGTGCCTTCCACTTGTGACTGCGGGACTCTCAGAGACCATATCCTGCCACCTTCAGCAATATACCCTGTTGTACTGGTGAGAGCAAGTAGTTTTTTGAGACAGTTATTATAATTGGCAATCCTGTTGTAGATACTTAAAGGCAATTTTTAAAGAGTTTATATTACATATAAATCAATGTGTGAGGGTTCCTGGGCGCTCCCTGCACTTCGTTGTTCGGTACTGATGATATTACATAGTCTGAATAATGAAACTTTGGCAAGAAAACAACAACACTCAGAGGGCACCAAAGACCCCTCATTTCAAACCTGAATTACAAATATTATCCTTTATTGAGATCAGTGTTTCCCAATCTGAGTCATTTTCAGATGTGTGGATGTCAACTCCCAGAATTCCCTAGCCAGTCACACATCTGAAAGTAGCCAAGATTGGGAAACACTGATATACAGTAGATGAACTATCCCTACAAGGAATTGTACAGAGATGTTACACTATAACATCTGTCACTCAACAGCTTGACTGATAAAAGGATGGATGATGTTTCTCATCCAGCACAGAGAAGAGAGGGGAAAAGAAGACAAGCATACTTATTCAGGTTACAGATCTTTTCCTGTTGTTTTGCATGTGCTTGGACTGTAGCAGAGATATTTAAAGCATGTCTTTACCCCCAAACCCCCCTCCCCACCATATATAAAAGGAAAGCAAACATTGCCAATTCTTGGGAGGAAAGAAAAATCCTTAGTTGGGCAGTGTCTTTATTGGAAGCGGCCCAAATGCCAGGAAAACTTGGAATGTAAACTCCTAAGTTCTCCAAAACTGTTCTTCAAAAGGGTACATAAAGCAGCTGATGGAAAAGAAAAAAAAACTAAAAAAGAAAAGAAAAACAGGGCTTGCAGTGAGTCATTTATCATGTTGATGCACTGCAAGAGATATTTTGGTCTATTTCCTCTTTTGGGTGGAATGGCCCAAAGCTATTTTTAAACTGTTTTGGTTTCATTCCTTTGGGTGATAGTGCACTCTCCTGTATGTATCGCCCTCACAAAGAATGTATGTTTTGTTGAGATTCAAATTGCCTTTATCAGATGCCACTTATAGTGTAGTTGAATCTACAAGAAGAGAATCAGAGGGAGGGGGCCATAGCTCAGCAATAGGGCATTCAGAAAACTCACTGTTTACTACCTTGAGAAGGTCTACAACATTGCTGTAGACTGGGGGTGTACAACCTTGGCAACTTTAAGACCTGTGGACTTCAACTCCCAGAATTCCCCAGCCAGCACCCCTGCTGTAACCTGAGCCATATTTTGACTTTGAATAAAGCACCTTCCGATATTCCTCCAAGCAATCTGCAATAGAAGCACATTCACCCTGTTTCTGACGTACACTCACACTTGTTTTCTCTTTTGAGAAGTTGTATAAAATGCTTGGGTTTTTTTTTTTTCAGAACAGGCAGTTGAGTAGATGAGCTGAGCTGACTTTGCATCAGTGAAGGGCTAACTCCAGGCTGCTCCCTTCAGCCTTTTCCAAACTATAGTGATAGGATAGTGGGGAATCCTTCCATTCCCCACCATCCAGTCAGAGCTGAAGAAGCTTCTTAGATGTGAAGCGAAACATCTTCAAAGAAAAACAAGAAAGTCCAATTGCCACTTGAGAAAGCACCTTTGGGACATCAAGAGAGGAGATGTTTTTTATAGGCCATGCCTGTGCTGTTCCTACCCCAAAAATTTTCTCCCAGTTCTGGATCTTCTGATTTGTCTCATCTCCTGCTCTTCTTTCTCCGGTGTGTCACAGGAGCGGCAGAACAGCCAAAAAAATGGGACCCCTTCAGATGAACCAGCTCAGCCATTCACTACTCCCGAGGGACAGGCCTTGCGGGTAAGTCTGGGGTAAGGTGGACAGAGCTGGTTGCCAGTACATGATCCCTCATTAGAGCACTTAGCTCTCTGAGCACTCCCTGCTGTCTAGGGTTGAGGTGAAATGCTTCCAGTTCTGCTGTGTGTATTTTTTTTTAAAAAGTACTTTCATGCTAAAATGATTGTTATTAGTACTTGTCAGAAACCAGGGTGAGCAGAAGCAATTGGCACATTTCCAACGTTGTTTAGTTTGGTCATAAATCAGGTGCTGCAGTCTGTGAATTTAGCCAGAGAAAGACCTGCAGGGAAAATATATTTTGCCTGTAACTCATAGCTGGGGCTTCAGTTGCCAAGAACAGAATCTCTAAACTTGGCCACTTTATGGCTTGTGGACTTCAATTCCCAGAATTACCTAGCCAGCAGGTCTGGCTGAGGGATTATGGGAGTTGAAGTCCACAATGCTTAAAGATGTTAAGTTTGGAGACTCCTGACCAAGAAGAGCAGGTCTTGTGGAGACCATAATCCGAGTCAGGTGGTCTGCCATATCTGGCCCAGTGGTCACAGACAGAGCCAAGAGTCAGAGGGACAGGGCATGGTATCCAACATGAAGAGAGAGGCTAGGAGATGCGATAGTGACCTGGGGTTCAAGGCCTTGCCTAAGTGGAGAAACTGATGCCCTTTCCTCTCTAGGAGACGTGTCAGTTTCCACTGTGTGGCTCTCCCTGAGCATACTTGAAGGCTCGGCACCTTCAGAATTGGCAGTCTGGTGCCCATAGAGGGGAACCGGGAGGCAAATGATAAAAGCAGGGTTATGTGCCACATTGCAAGCCCCATTCTTTTTTACATGTGTTGCGACATCACACAGAGACAACATGGCCAGAGCTGTTTCACAGTGCTGAAAGTATCAGATCCCGCAGATGCCTCTGAACAGCAGTCACTGTGCTGAATCTAAATTGCTACATAGATAGTCCTCAACTTGCAACCGTTTGTTTGGTGACCTTTCAAAGTTACAATGGCACCAAAAACACTGCATGTGGTCCTTGCATTTAAAACCATCTCAGCATCCCGACAGTCACACGGTCAACATTTGGATGCTTGGCAACCAGCACTGTATTTATGATGGTGGAGGTATCCCGGGGTCCTAAGGTGGCCCAATGCGACCTCCCCAGCTGATTTCTGACAAAAAGTCGATGGAGGATGTTGAATTCACTTAACTGCAATGGTTGACTTAATCGTAGCAAAAAAAAAAAAGGTTGTAAAATTGGGGACCACTCACTTAACAACTGCCTTACTGGTCCCAATATTGGTCATGAGTGGAGAATTACTTGTACACAGATGACTGATTGCTTACAAGGGTAGGCTGCTAGGGATTCATCCGGACCTGTAGCTAATGTTATAGCCAATTTGTTGAACCGCCAAATCCTACCCCTGGCTGGCCCCGCCCACCCCGCTCTTCCCAGGAGTCTCCACGTGGCCCATTTTGGATGCAAGGTATATACAGGGGCCACACGGAGGCTTGGAGAAGGCAAAAAATGAGGCCGTTTTCACCCTCCCAGAGGCTGAAGGAAAACCTCTGGAGCCTGGGGAAAGTGAAAATGCCCCCCCTCCCATGGTGCAGGAGGCTGACTAGGCCATGCCCACCATGGCCACGCCCACCCAACAACGGGGCAGAGAACCGGTTGCTAAAATGTTTGAAGCCCACCCTTGACAGCTTGTTGTGTCTCAGCTACAGGACAGGGGTCTGTCAGGTTCTCCTCTTCAGCCTTGGAATCAGAGGAGGATAAAAGATGGATATTCAATTCATTGAATTCAAATGTGACAAATTGTGCAGGTCCTGATAGTGCTCCAGTACTCTTAGCTACCTTGGCCGATAATGAAAAATGTGGGAGTTGTGATTCAGCAACACATCTACAGAAAAACAGCCAGAGGGAAGGATGAATGGAAGTCCCTCCCTCCCATCCAGCTGTCTGTCAATCCCTGCTCTCTCCTGCCTTTCCCTTTGAAAGGAAGCCTATTTTAGAACATTCCAGACCTCTTCGGAAAAATACTCTGTCCAGATTCAGAAGCAGGAAAAGTAGCCACTCAGCCAGAGCCAGCTGCTTCTCACTGCAATGAAAGGTTTGTCAGATCAGAAATTGCAAACACAAGGCTATTTCTGGTAGGCCCATCTAGGGATTAATGTGCCTAGATAGTTGCATAATTGATTTTACTTTAGCCATTAAAGGAGCCACACATATTTATGTTTAAAGCGGATTTACTACGTTCATAGCAATAAGGAGAATTGCTATGTGCAGCTTGTTACCCATAGACCCCTCTGGGAATAAAGCTTACAATAAATCCATGTAGCTGCATGATTAGACTTGATGTCATTTCTGACTACCCAGTCCAATTTCCCCCTGATTTTTCTATCTCTGTATGTGCTGTGTTGTATCCCAATCTGCATCCTGTTGCCACAATGCAGGGCAATCAGATTTGGCCATTTACCAAGGCTATTTGTGTTTCTAACCCCTTTCCACAGATCATCCCTTTGCCTGACACACACCCCTTGCTTGTCTTTGTCAACCCTAAGAGTGGTGGAAAACAAGGAGAGAGGTGAGAACGGAGTAGGGTTGGAAGTGCAAATGTGGGAATAGGGCAGGCGAGGCCTCTTAAGATAAATTAAGCCAACTTTGCTTTTGAATTCAAGCAAACCAAGTTGTTTTCATAACATTTTTTCTTTTTCTCCCAAATATTTCTCTTTGGCATAATATTAATCCTGAACTGCCTACATAATGCCATGAGTCCAGTATCGGTAATGGAACCTCAAAATTAAAATTTAAAAATACACATTATACATTTCTAAAAGTTCGGGGTAATGATTAAGGCATCAGGCTAGAAACCGGGAGACTGTGAGTTCTTAGTTATGAAGCCTGTTGGGTGACTTAAGGCCAGTCATTCTCTCAGCCTGAGGAAGAAGAAAAGCAATGGTAATGGCTTCTGAAATCTTGCCAAGAAAACTGCAGGCAGTTGCCAGAAATTAACATTATATTTGCCTGAAAATTTGCAAGTTTTCTGCAGAGAGGTTGCTGAAAATTTACCAAACATGGGACATATTTAATATTTATATGTTTTTTTTAATGTTGGCCTCTATTGCTGAAAAGGTAGACAGTTCTGGTGTAGATTTGATTTGCCTTCGTGTTTGGGAAGGTCCCCAAGGGACCTAGAATTGATGCGATCTACAGGTCCCTGCATTCCTGTTTGATGGGATGCAATATTTATTTCTCTGTCAAAGTGGATTTCGAGTTCAGATTTCAGTGCAGTGGGGATTTTTGACTGGTTATGTCTTGTTGATAGAGTGCTGCGGAAATTTCAATATCTGCTGAACCCACGACAAGTTTATAACTTATTAAAGGGAGGTCCTGGACCCGGGTAAGTTAATGTGAACTTTTGTACACCAACTTGATTTTCCTGTTTATCTATATTTTCACATGTTTTGCAGGATCAATAGCTAATTTTTTTGTGTGTGTTTTTGTCCCAGCCTCAATTTTTTCCGAGATATACCAAATTTCCGTATCCTAGTTTGTGGTGGTGATGGCACCGTGGGATGGATCTTGGATGCCATTGGTAAGTATTGTTTATATAGTTTTATTAAATATTTTTAAAAAGAGAATTAAAAACTAATACCAAATAATAGAAATGGGGGGGGGGGAAGAAAAGAAGAAATCAAAGAAAAAGCTAAAGTGCAAGAAAGGTAAAAGAAAAAAAGAAAGAATAAGATACAAAGAGGTAGCTGCCAATATTTTTTATAGCAGTTTTAAGTACAATTATAAATTTATCTCTTACTCTATGGTTACAACATAACTCTGTTCTTTCTATAATCTATTCTGTCTAATCATCAAAACCACAAATCATAAACTCATTTTTTTCTTTTTCATACAAAAAAAGTCTGTAAAGAGTTTTTATACTATCTTTTCTCTGTTCAAAGAAATCAAATTAAGCATCTCTCTGCATGCTTTATCATAATCGATTATGACTTAATTGTGAATAACAAATTTTTCCATTTGGGGCATACAATAATCTCGCTGCGTGTATAAAACAAAGTTTCATTACTTTTTTCACAACTTTTTATCCATCCCAAAAGTAAAAGCTCTGGTTTCAACTGTATATTATTCTTTAAAAGTCCTCTAAGTCAGTAGTTGCCAACCAGTGGGCCCTGAGAAAATTTTGGTGGGCCACAAAGAAATCTCACCCCCAGAGCACCCCCCCCAAAGCAATTAATCCAGGCTGTGCAGAACCACAAGGCTGCTGTGCTGCCCACATGGCCCACAGGAACCCTCCCCGCCCACTCACTCCTTACCCAGTAAACTTAAACTGCTGTGCTGGGAGATTTAAATTTGCTAGGAAGCAGGAAATGGTTGGATTTCTTGCTTTCTAGCTGGTCTTCAGCTCAGCACAGCCGAATCTCCCTTACAACTGAAGGTTTGTTTGCAAGAAAATTCAGTGCAGACTTACAGCAAGTAAATTTGAGAGACAGAGCTAGCCGATGGCAGATAGATAGATCACTGAATGGTTCTGTGAGCAACTCAATCTGCCTGCTTTGCCTGATTTTCGGTAAAAGTTGCTCTTTTAAAAAAAAAAAATCAATATTTACATACATGGTGTGTTGTGAGTTAGTTTTGTGAGTTTGCTTGCAAGCAAATTTTATGTGACAGACTAAGCTAACCAATGGCAGATGGCTAGATCTCTGAATGAATCTGTGATTCTGTGAGTAACTCAATCTGCCTGTCTGCTTTGCCTGATTTTGGGTAAAAGTTTCTCTTTTTTTATAAAAAAAAATCAATATTTATATAAATATTTATAATATTTACATACAAGCCATGCCCAGCCAGTCACATGACCATCAAACCACACCACAAATTAGGCCATGCCCACAAAACCAGTTAGTGGTCCCTGGGATCTAAAATTATGAGTTTGGTGGTCCCTGAGGTCCAAAAGGTTGGCAACCCCTGCTCTAAGTAGCACATGTATTTGAATCCAGATTTTTTTAGCTTTTTTATACATCCACCATCTTCTTGTTCACATTTCCGAAACAAACTTGAAGGGCCTTTACATATTCTAGACAATTTCTCTGATGACATATACCTATAGTGTGTTATTTTATAAAAATTCTCATTAAAATAATTATAATGTTAATTTCAATTCTTTCAACCATATATTTTCTCATTGTTTCATCTGTACATTATAACCAAAAAAATTAACCACTTTATTATACATTCTTTCATTTTTACTTCCATTTCATATTTCAATAAAATATGTTCATTATTTGTATACATTTCTATTTCAAACTGTGTTTTGTCTATATTAACTCTAATATTAGCAAATAAGAGAACCCTCCCTGACACCTATATTCCCTCTGTTACCAATTCTTCTCTTGATTTTATTTTACATTCCTTTTGACAACTTTTTATTATCTTGTGTAAAATTAACCATTTATGTTTGCCTATTATTTCTTGTGCATAAAACACTTCTTGTGCTGAGAGACACAAAGATATTTTCAGGCACAACCTGCCTTTGTATCTATTCCCATATTCTTAATATAATAATAGCACATCTAATATAATGGTTTTAAAAATCCACATTAATTTTGGCTTTATTGTATTAATATTTACATTATATTAATATTTGAGAAACATGGCTATGGTTTCTTGGTTGCTGAGGATCATTAAAACAATATTTTTGCACCAAAACCCAAAGGGCCATTAAAAGTACCATTAACAGGCTTATATTTCTACTAACTGGTTGTCAACTAACTTCCCTAACTTTTCATTCATGGCATTATATAGAAAAAGACCTATTGCCAAATTCTAACAAATTATGCACAGATTATTTTCACATTACTTCCTCCTCAGATAAAGCCAACCTACCAAGTCGGCCGCCAGTGGCTGTCTTGCCTCTAGGAACTGGCAATGATCTGGCCCGCTGTCTTCGTTGGGGTGGAGGTGAGTTAACAGTTTCCAGCAAGCCCAGCAGCGCTTCTTTCTTCTACACCTATGAAGCCCAAAGCTTGAGCATTCATTTTGATCTTGTGAAGAGCATCTGTCATATATCTCTTCCAAAATCAGATTATGACCAGCAAGCTTACTGAAAATCAGCATGGGAAGGAACTTGAGAGAAAGTTAAACAAACTCATAAGCTTGGTCTTGATTTGCCTCTGGAGTTATAGATTCTGGGTGTGATCTGTTGTGATTTCAGGAGATTCCAAAACTTGGCATCTGAATCCATCCCCATTTCTGGGATATCCTAGACCATACCATATTCGTCCAAGGAATGGAAATGATTGGTTCAAGCTGAGACCTTTTTGTTTTTTTACTAACAAGAGTTCTGCATATATAAAGATCGCAACAATTAAGGAAAGAAATGTGGCAGTGAAACTAATCAGCCTCTGGCCCAGTGAATTTCAGAGAAGCAGTGAATTGATAATTTAAAGCATAGTTTGGAGTCTTGAGAGGGTGATTAGGCTGAAACTTAATCAAAACATTCTAAACTGCAGTAGGTAGTGAAAATTATTTGTCCTGGGGAAAAAGAGAATAGAGAGAAGTTTAGGATTTTTTTTCACTTTCCTTGCTTTTACGAACTGGAGTATTGACTAAAGTGGAACTAAGTAATGAAAAAAAAACCCTACTTTATATTGGGGAGAGAAGTTGCCTTAAGGTCATTGTTGACTCACGGCATCTGCCTTGATTAGTCCCTGGAGTTTTCTTGGCAAAATTTCAGAAGTGGTTTGATGTTACCTCCTTAGAGCTGAGAGTGACAAGCTCAAATTCATTGCTTCATTAAGTTGGTTTCTTTTTACTTCTGTTGTGTATACTTGTAATTACATTCATCTTTCTGTTCCTACTGTATATTCTGTAACCTTAATTTGTAATGAAATAATTAAAATTAAGGAAAACATTTAGAAATGAAGTCTAGAAGTATTTCTCGGCAAATGGTTTGTAGTGCCTGCAATTTGGTAGTTCAAATCCCACCAGGCTCAAGGTTGACTCAGTCTTCCATCTTTCTGAGGTAGGTAAAATGAGGACCCAGATTATTGCGGGCAATAAATTGACTGTAAAACCACTTAGAGAGAGCTGTAAAGCACTGTAAAGCAATATATAAGTCTAAGTGCTATTGCTAGTTGGGAAAAAGGTGAAGTCAAAATTGAAATAAACCCTATTTAGAATAAACTTCAATAAAACAATTAGACTTCCCTTATATTCTACCTTGAACCTCAACTTATAGAATTGGAATTCATATAATCATAGTTGAACATATGACTCCAAGGATTAATAGCACACCATTTATTATAAGTTATAGCCAATAAGAGGGATAAAGTCCAGCTGGGGCACTCTTATTTCAGATCTTTACTCAGTCGTATAATTTCTGCATTCTTCTCATGGTCACTGCCTTTCTTGGCAGGAGTAAATTATCAAAAGGACAGCTACCCATGTGAAATGAATCAACTTCTGACAAAATTAGCTCGATATCACAACTGTTCTCCATTCTGGCTTAGGTTATTCCACACTAGCAATTTATAGCCTCTTCTAGAGTTATCCAACTATTTTTGTGCCAAAAATAATAGTAAAGCAGGCAGACTTTATGTCAGTTCACTGATGGATAAGTGATGCAGTGGAAATTTTTAAGGTGCTAGTACGAAAAAAAACCTTAGTTTTTCCCTTATACCACAGTACCAATATGAACAATAGCATATAAATTAGTGTTAATATATAAGCAAGAAAAAAGAGTTTGAACTGCCTGGATGTATTCATTCGTAGCTGAAAATTGCCTGGTCAAAATGAGAAGAGGCCAGATGATGAAGATTTTAGAGTTAAGGGTCTAACCCTTTCCTAAATAGTGTGATCGTAAATCAGTGACTCTTAATTCTCCCAACTAATGCTCTGCTCTTTCCCAGGTTATGATGGTGAGAATTTGGTAAAGATACTGAAAGATATTGAAGCAAGTAGCATCATACAGATGGATCGCTGGTCAGTGCAGGTGATGCCAGATAACCCAGATGAGAAAGGAGACCCTGTGCCCTATGAGATCATCAATAACTATTTCTCCATTGGCGTAGTAAGTAGGAACAGATGGAAACACAAGAGAAGGGTCATCCTTTGCTCAAGAAGGCAAAGAAGGGGTATTTATTCTCTACATATACTGAGAAAAAGAATAGCAATGATGCTGGGACTGTTGTAACCTTGATGTTGCCCCTCAGGATAGTAGGTCCAGAAAAAAAATGGCCATCATAAACAGCCATAGTAATGAAAAGAAAGGAGGAGGCAGGATTTAGTAACAGGGAGATGGATGTGGTGGAATCTTCAGTTAGACTGGAGGGAGGTGTTAAGAGTGGGCCAAGCTTAGAGTCCTTACACTGCAGGAAGTGGCATGATTTTCCCCAAAATTCCTGAAACCTTATCAGACCGTGCCCAAGGGAACGAAGTCTGTCTGGCAAGATTCTTATAACATAGGTGACCAGCAATAAAGCTTCTGTTTGAAACTATTCATCATTGGTTGTGGTAACTTGTGCCCAACAGTGGTAGTTTTGGAATGACCAAGAGTTGGTGCTCATGGGTTTAAGAAATGGAAGGGGAGAGTTAATCCCATGGCTATCTCTGTCCTGGGATATCTCTCATTTCCACAAAGCACTTCTTCAGCCCTGACTTTCTCTTTTTCACTTTCCTTTTCTTCAGGATGCCTCAATTGCCCACCGATTTCATGTCATGAGAGAGAAATACCCAGAGAAATTTAACAGCAGGTTAGTTCAGTTGTGAAAGTGGGTCGAGAGGTTCCTGGTGCTGCTATCCCGTCCCTTTTCAAGACTGCTTTGGCAATTCTGAAATCTCAAGTCTTCCTATGAAACTTGATCTGGTATTTTTGTGTTCAACTTTGCCTCTAGAAATGTTCCTACTCCCTTTGACACCCTGATTTGATATTCCTGGGAATATATAAGGACAGCTAGTCACACAGAGAGGATGGCTCTGCACTGGGCAGTGAAAAGCGAATACCTGCCATTGGGGGGGGGGGGGGGGGGNGGGGGGGGGGGGGGGCTCCTGGTTGGCAGGTCCTGCCAGTGGATGTGCTTGCCTGGGGAAGAAGTGGGTCTCAACCACAAACCCTCTTTATATTGCTCCTTTTCTGCTACTCTACTCTTTTCTGAATAGGATGAAGAACAAGCTCTGGTATTTTGAATTTGCCACATCGGAGACTATCTTTGCCACATGCAAAAAGCTCAAGGAGTGTTTGTCTATAGAGGTGAGCATTTCCTTTGTGGTCTTGAGGTGATTGCTATTCTGGGTTGGGAAAATTGTTCACTCCTGTAACCAGTATGCAATTCTTTGCAGCAGTGTCTGACGCAGAGTCATGCTTTAGGTCCAAAATGATTTTGTTTTGGCCTGGCACATTATGTTTCCTATGAACACGTGCAAAGTGTTTTTCTTTCTTTGATACTGATTAATTGCATTTTTGGCATTAGGACTTCTACCTCAGGCAAAATAGTCAGTAAGAATCTTGAGTTTTTGAACTCCTTGTTCTTAGCACTGCCATTTCTGCAAATTACCCAGCTGTGTAGGAATGGGTTTAGAATTTGGATTCTATAGTGCTGTGCAATTTATTGCATTTAAAAAAAAAAACCCAGTTATCGTCTTGCTCACCTTCTTTTTTTCATGTATGTCTCTATCAGTGCTGTGGGCAATCCCTGGACCTCAGTGGAGCCCTCTCTGGAATAGCTGTCCTCAATATCCCTAGCATGCATGGGGGTTCCAACCTCTGGGGTGAGACCAAAAGACCTTTGGGAGAGGCAGCGGCACGAAGCACAGCCGGAGGAGCAGCACAGCCTCAAGTCATCACTGAAGCTGAGATCCTGAAGAACTGTGTACAAGGTGAGCCAGGAAAATGGGTACATTGTAGATAGGACATTAGTACTGGTAGTAGGTACAACAGAGAAAGGCAGGAATGGCTTGAGAGGGTGAATGAAGAATGGTATATGATTTCTAAGAGGCCAAGCTAGATTAATACTCTGCTGTCCTTTCTGAAACATTGCCGTGAGGACTTTCTAGGAGAGCTTGAGATGATGGGATGACTTTTCTTACCTTTGGCTTTTCCCCCCTCCAATTCCCTATCCAGATCTGAGTGATCGACGGATGGAGGTGGTGGGCCTGGAGGGTGTGTTTGAAATGGGACAGATCTACACAGGTTTGAAGAATGCAGGCACGCGGCTGGCTAAGTGCTCTGAGATCACCCTGAGGTAGGTGGACCATCAAGTCAATGGGTGTATTGTCTCCTGTTGTAGTTTCTGTTTGGAATTCTGGCAGCCTTTCCTCCAATTTTCCCAAAGGGGCATGTACATGGTACATGTGAAATAATAATGATGCCCCTGTGAACCTTTAGAGTAAATGTCTGTTAATGGCAATTGACACTCTTCTTAGTTGGGCAGAGTTGAATCAATATCCTTATATAGAATGACTCAGTGAGTATTCTTAGGCAGCCATTATCCCTGAGCCTCAACCCACCTCCAAATCTGCCATATGAGACTAAGAATATTGACCATAAAGATTGCTGCTGGGGAATGCCCAACCAGGCTGGTGGAGGAGGGCTCAAGTGGGGAATCATTGAATCATTGTGCAGTTACAAGAGATCTAGGGCTGAGCTCCTGCCCAGTCCATGGGACTTAATTTATTTATTCCCAAGTGAAGGCAAGCAGTTTGGGAAGATTCCTGTATTATAGACAGAATACAATGAAGTAGTTAGTGAACTCTCCACACATGGATCTGGTTTTCTTTCACCTGAGAATTGCTGTGATAATATGTGATACAAAGGTGTGATGGTCCTGGCTGCAATATAGACAGATAAAGACAGGAAAACAGTACTAAAATGCCCCATATTTACTGTCATCTTTAGATAAATGCATGAGAACCACTATAAAATTTGAATATTCATCATTTAATGTCAGCTTCCTGTTTTTCTCGTGTCCTTTTTGCAGAACTTTCAAGCATCTTCCCATGCAAATTGATGGAGAGCCATGGATGCAAGCACCGTGCACAGTAAGCACCACACCTCCTAAGGTCACATTCTATGTTTTGTAGCATAGCATTTTGAAATCCTGTTTTGGTGAAGCCATAGAACTCCTTATTACAGAAGGCTTGCTATTCAGCTCAAGTGCACAGCCGGTGCATTCTGGTAAAATCTGAAACTTGCAATGCGTGAGTTGGTGGAATATGCAAATTGCTAGGAACAGTTAATGAGAGGGCTTCATTACTTTAAGCTAATCCACCAAGGCAGACATTTCCTGAAAATACATGTAAGCTACATTGTTTCAAATCAAAAATGATTTCAAGATGTTCATCAGCAATGAGTACTAATTAAAAGCTATCAAAAACAGATGACTTTTTAAAACAGTCTTGAAAGCAGCTATGGATAGGGCCATTTGCCTTCTGAGAGGAAATTTTATAAAAGAGGGCCACTGAGAAATGTTCGTTCCATCTCTTGATCAATAAGAAGGTTGTAAGAGTGATCTTAAAAGTTAAAGCCCATGTCACACAGCACCAACGGATGGAAAGAGGATGTAAAATGGAGAGAAACACTTGCCATCCATTGGCCATTGTTAACGCAATCATTCGTATCTTACTCACTGGTGTCCGTTTTTATACTTCTATGCCGTCCAGGCATTCCGTTGGATTGAGATTTCATCCGCTATACAAAGTTTTGAGCTGCTCAAAACTTTTGTCAGCTGGAAAAGTACATGCATCATCCTAACGGTCCGCTACACCATACGGAAGGAACATCCGATGTATACATCCATCGTATCCGTTACCGCCCCTAATCCGAGCTAGGCATGCGCTGCGCTATGTTCGCGACACCTCACATCCGCTCAGGCGGAAATGGAACACAGGATGAATGAACATGTACGCGGCACGGACACGTCAGACTTTTAGTGAGCTGGACGTAGAAAGGATGAAAGCCGAGCAGCTCACATATAAAGCATTAAAGACGGAACAAAATGCTACCGTATAGGGACGGATCCGGAATTTTAGGAAATATGCTGAGAGATTGCCTAAGAGGATGCAAAAGGAACCTAGCGGAAAACCCTAGCAATTCCTTATATCAAAAGGCGGGAGGAAATCACTGGACTCACTTTCAGAGTCAGCACCTTGCGGTGCAGACCTCTTCAGCCTTGATCTTGCTCTTGCTCTTGCGCTTCACAGCATCCAGTCATCCTCACGCATGGTTGTGCGACATCACTTTTGGTAGCCGCCTATAATTCTACAACAGCAAAAGTGGCAAAGCCCGTCTACAGGCCTCTTCACCTGTTCTAGCAAGGAAGGAGGCGGTCCAAGAAGCTCTCTGGTCGAGAGATGGATTCGCATGAAGAGCGCGGTAAGAGACTGTAAAACACGCTGATGGTGGAAGCTGAGAACGGAAGACCCTCGTGCATTCAGACTTACGAGGAGCCACACATGTTATGACAAGTGTGAGCGTCTGAGACCGAGAGTGACCAGGGCAAGCACTCAACTTCCGGGCCAAGCTTGGACCTAGGCTGTAAGGCGTCCGGACTGACTCTGCACGCAACTGGCCTCGATGAGTCAGAACAAGGAACATGGCAGTATGCTGGAGGGTGCACACACACCATCAGCTTGTGGTCAGAGAAGTGGTACAGGCACACTTACTTCGAGAATAACCTGGAGCGAGCTCAGTGCCCCTCCCCTGAAGAAGCTGGAAAAGTGCCAGAGCAGTGTATCCAGAAATGTGAACTTCCCCCATCTCGTGTTGGAGCTTATATGGCGAGACAACGTGGCCTGCAAAGCGTCAGCCAACTGGTTCATGGTCATTTCCAATACAAGGGGCTTTCTTCACATCATCCTTCTTCGCAAGGTCGATGCTGACTACAATTCAGTGTACATCGATCTTTCAGAAGCGGGTCAGATTTCAGAATGCCCGTACTACACGCCAGTCACCTCCAAGGGGGCTGGAACCGCAAACCGTCATCAGGGCCTTACCCAGATCCAGACCCCTGCTGGCCAAGACATACGCAAGATGTGCCCTAGACTTCATCGTGGGGGATGACCCTTCTCCCTCAGACGCACCTACGCTCATGAAGCCCGGCACCTTCCCAGATGCTCCATCGCCGTGAAGAGTAGGATCTTCACTACAGGCGTGGTCCAGGCACAGGGACCTGTGTGGTGGAGAACGCCTTTGGCATCTGGCCAACAGGTTCCGTACTTCCTGCCAACCAACCGAATGCAGCATCGCCCAGAGACCGTGAGAACATGGGAGCTGCAGTCTTGCACAATCCATGCGCCCCCGCTACCGCAGTGATCGCAGAACAGCTGTGGACTCCAACAGGCAATGTTGGGGACATGGGAGCGCGTGATATGAGGCAAGGGCGAAACCTGATAAGATACTGTGGATTGTCAAGCCCCAACAAGCTTCATGTGAAGGAAGAACAGCGCAGGACTCTGAACACTGGTGCAACTCCCCTCTGGAGCGGTGCGTGGCAAGACAGGATGGTAGATGCTTAATGGATGCTTCCTCCCGTGGCTCATCCACACTGTGAGTTGTGCTATGTATGTGGTGGCCCTACAATGAACAGTAGCAGTTAATAAAAGAGTTTGTGTTATGTTGAAATGTGTGGATCAAGAATAAATGGTTATTGGATAATAAAGGTCATAGTGTGCACACTGGGAGGGTGGAACCTTACAGGTCCCACTATCTTGCACTGGAGGTGTTTCTTCCCACCCTGCATTACCTCATGCCCAGGTATCCCTGCCCATCCACTGACTAACAAGCTATTCCATACCAGTATCTCCCCACACGCTCCTCCCTCACACTTCCATCACGGTATCCCTGCGCCACTCCCACTGCTTATCTAACCCATCCAACGCTATTACACCACACTGCGGTATCCCCTGCCATCCCACTGGTTCCTAACTCCACATAACCCTTACTACTAGCTCCATTCATCATCGCATCTCCACAGTATCCTTTCCACAGTACCCGCCATCTGCTATCTTACATCCACAAGGCATGCAAAGGCTAAACCGTCATTCTAAAACGTATTTTCCACCAAGACTTTTATTACTAATCAGAACTGAACCAAAGTGTGAGCAAAGATAAACCTTTATTAATACAACTGGAACAGCAAACTTGACCAAGTAAAGTGTCCCAGCAAAGATAAAGTAACAGGTAGCAGACCCAGGTCTCTGGCACTCTTCTCCACACTCTGAGGTCGTGGCCATAGTGACCTCAGGGTCGAAGGGGATTACAAGGTGCCTGTGGAGGGTGGAACGTGGAGTGCCTCGGTCGAGCGCACTGGGGTATCAATCCCTAGAGGACAACAGGGTACAGTGTGTTGAGGCATACCCAGACAGCTGCTGCAACCCCGTGACTGTGAGAGCCCACTTCCTCGTGTATGACATGGGTTGTCAGTTCCAAGACCGATGCCAGATGTTCTGAGCGCCGGGCTGCTTGCTGGGGGGAGGAAGGAAGGAGTTGTTGGGGGCTGTCTGTCTGCAGGGTGACTCGAGGTAAGCGTCGGGTTTATTCGTGGCTCCGATGCATGGTTGCACAGGTGGCGTGCGATGAACCTCGTGCCTAACCTGGAAGGGCTGGCTGTGCTGCTGGTCACTCCCTTCAGCGTACTTGCGTTGAGGGCCCTGTGGAACACTGGAAGAGGTGTGACCAGCACCGGTGGAGGGCAACCTTGATCGCGGTGGGAGCAGTTCAGGCTGGGTCCTGGCAGGGTTTGTGAAGAGAACCTGTGTTCCTCTCCTGATCACTGGTCCTCGGGATTGGAACATGAGTCCATAGGAAAAAAAGGGGGTCTGGTTGACGTATGTGAGGAAGGCTGTTGTGTTAGAGGATGTATGTCGGTTGTGTACCACCTGAGAGAGGAGATCTACGCTGCTTTGGTATGGTGAGTCCTGACTCCAGAAGGACGTTGGCTCCTGTCCTCGTTCTGCTCTGCTGCTTTCTGTGAGGTGGAGCTGGAGCTGCTGAGCTGAGCGGTCACTCTCCTTGCTCCAACTGCGTCAGGGTTCTCTCATGTGCTCCACCAGGGAGTGAAGATGCGGGGGTCTCGTCGTGGACGCTCCAGCACTACTTGCCTGGACACAGGACGCTGACTCTTGGCCAAGAGGGAGACTTGGCCTCTCTATGGGCGTGCCTTGGGAGAGGGTTGACAGAGGGGCTGTCCTCGGGGCAGACCTCACCCGTCCAAGAAGCTGAAACTTGGCCATCACACGTACGTCCCCCGGCGGTGCGATTGACTGCGGATGGCTAATTACTTGAGCGTGCAGCTTCCCGTAGCCGGTGTGCATGTAAGTGTCCACCACACGAGAGGGACCTCCGAAGTGTGCCCAGCCTCGCGCTCCTTCCATGCCTCCGGTCTTCGCGTTGGTGTCTCGATCAGAGGCCTGTCCTCACGCCAGAGGTACTATCCTTTCCCTCGGCCATGTCGAGCCGACTCATCTATGTGTTCCTATCGATCATGGAGTACGTCTCCTCTCCTATTCACGTATGCCTCTTCCTCCCTCTGGCAGGGCCTTCTGGCCTATCAGAAGGGCTTGAGGTTCTAGGGCTGGTCACACACACCAAGCAGCACACAGAAAAGCAGCACAGCAAAAGGCACACAGGACCAGGAGCACACCAAGAAGTAAGACCAGCAGATAGCACAGCACCAGAGAACACCCCAGCAGAGTAAGCACCAGACGACAGGCATTCGCAACCAGCAGAGAACCAGCACCGCAAGACGTCCAGCACCAGAAAGCAAAGCCCCCAGCAGAGCAGGTCCGCGCGGGTTAGGGAGTTGGTGGCCCTGTCCCTCTTGCCAGCTGGCAGATGGTCCACGGCTTCTCTTCGAGTTCCCATGGTTTTGGTGAGGATTTCTGCAGTTCAGGGTTTGTCCTTGACATGTGCTCGGCTTGCCGAGTGCATCCTTTATATCTGCGGAGCTGACACAAATGCATCCCCCCGCATATGCGCAGTGAATCTTGCATCCGCAGCAATCCCGTAGCGTTCCATAGGATCATGGTCCGTCATCGGGCCCCGGAGTATCGGCGCCGTGCTGCATCCGCGGCTCCTTCGCTGACGCGTGTCGTCCGCGTACTGCTACACCGGAAGCCTGCGATGTATCACCATCTTGCCCATACCGCGTCATCCAAGTAGGCTTCCGATGAGCATGCCGCCTTAACCCCATCGCTACGAGTCCCGCTCCCGTCACCGTTCCTTTCCGTGTTTTCCGTTCTCTTATGCTAATTTTGGGCACGTTTGAAGCAAGCGATCACAACGGATGGAACATGTTCTCTGTCCGTTTGTTATTCCGTTACATACCGTTTGCATCCCGTGCGGCCGATGCGTGTGACAGGGCCATAAGCTCAGCTTCAAGCGTGTATTGCAAGGCAAACTTTAAGCCTTCAAATGTCTGTGGCATCTCTTAGTATAGGGCTAATTGACACATAGTTACCACGAGCCGCTTGCTGCACAACAACTGCCAGGGCCAGCCATCGGACAATGAGGAATAAGATGTGGATTATTCAACAGTGATCTTTATGCAGGTGACAGTATTAATTGAGTGTCAGCTGAATATATAAGCATTTCCCCTTTAAATACGAGATAGTCTGAGCACAGGGAGCAAGGAAGATAAAGTGGACTGCTGATTAGAAGAGTGTAGTTTAATACAGGAGGTAAACTCCTCAACAGACCACAACAGAGCGGGA